>JAAAKO020050840.1:0-11126 GCA_010015015.2 Bolitophila cinerea
AACAAAATACATATAATTACAATAACATTTTTTTTTAATCATCATCGTAACCCAACTATTTATCGCGATCACGAGCTGAGTAAATCGACAGAGGCACACACAATGTGGAATGTAATATACTTGAAATTTGTTTATGTTTGAAATCGTTTCTTGAATGCAAGTAACATATGTTCTGCTATTATCTGGATGGCTAGAAAACGGATGGCTATTGTATGACAGTCAAAATGCCTTCGAAATTATCCTTGATTTGCATTAATGTGTTTTATATAAGTATTCAAATTGTATATTTTATTTGCAAAGTGTGGACTTACCCCTTTCTATATCAGATATTTGTCTTCGATTTGTTATAACTATTTTTCCAAACTTTATATTAATGAGAAATTTGATAAATTTATTGTTGTTTTGAAAATTGTTTTTCACAGAATGTACCCCAGAAAATTAAAATGTGTTTAAAACACTCTTAGTGTTATAACAAAACTTTTATTCTATGCTGGAAACCGACAATAAAAAGTGAAACGTTACTCGTTTTGTTACACATAGAAAGTACATTTCGTTACGGTTACAGTTACGGGTAAAAAAACGTTCCGTTACATGTTATTTAATATAATTTAATTATTAATACCGTTTACCTTAAACTCGGATCAGAATATGAAATTTTTCTAGCATGCAAGAGGCGAAATCGCATGCGCACCTTTGCGATACTTGCGATTTTGTCACGCAAGATTTTCGCATGTTAGAAAAATTGCATAAAAATAAAATGCAGTGTGAACACATTATAGAAAAGCGATATTTTTATAGCACAAAACTGAACATGCCTGTTTCGTGCAATAAATAGCATGCATTTTTTGATTGAATCCTAAAATTTACAGAGAATTTTTCATTAAAAAATAATTAAAATCTATAAATATTGAATACATTTTTTTAAATACGTATTATTTTAGGAATTTAAATATAAATTTTAATACAAAATATGTAAAATTAACGATCAAGTAATTTTTCATGTACATTATTTGGATTTTTTTTGGAACAATTTTTCGATTGAAAGCCCCGTTTCCAGACCCGGTTCATGGTTCTAGATTATTATTTAAAGAACAAAATTTCATTACTAGAACCCGTTCACATATCTGGCCACAGTTCTTAGCTTCAGACCATGTTATTTTTAAAGAAGCATATTAATTTTTTAAATACCGTTCCCAAATCTGGACATGGTTCTCGAATCTCGGCCTGATTGATAGTTAAATAACCGTATTCATAAATTAAATCCAAAGAGCATAATTTTTGCTTTGGAAAACCCAGGCCTAATTTTTTTATATAATTCAAAATGCTTTTACTCTATAATTTATTCTCCAAATTTTAGTTTTCTAGGACCTAAAATACTAGTTTATTATAATCAAGGAATTTATGACACCATATGATGGACCGTAAACGTATACCAGGAATAACACGTAAAGACAACCGTTTGAAAAAAAATTCTGGAGTCCCTTGGTGTATGAATCTAATTTACTGAATATCTGAGTCAAAGAAAGGTTAAACATAGGGAAATTCGTTATTCTCGCGTCAAAAGATCTCAAGCATGCTTATAATCGGATTTTTAGCGGACGTTACGCTACTAAAGCCTATTAATTTTCTATCACTATTGCCCTAACCCTCTCACGTGAAACTCAACGGAAACCAACCCTAGCAGCCCAAGGTACCGAACATACAGACTAAAAGAACTTCGAAGTTCATTTAAAGTAACTGGTGTTCCTTTAAGTTTAAAATAATTTTTGGTCATACTTTAAAAGTAGCCAATGTTCTTTAAGAGTACATTTAAAATAACTGGATTACATAATTTTGCATGATTTGTTCAAGGTATACATCTATAGTTGCTGGAGTACTTCAATGTCCAAAATTCTATAAAAGTACCTTTAAAGTAAAAAAATATTCAAGTTTGTAATATACTCAAAAGATGTCAACCCAATACCTAACACAGATTGTTCTTATAATTCGCTAGAACCATTTTTACAAAACAAGCAATATATAAACACTAATCAATATGGCATCTATACGCATAATACAGAATTGGCTCAGAGGTATTCGGTTCTGGATTAGAATTTCGCAGGTTTGAATCTGAAGAAGGACAAAATGATGTATACTTCGGATTTTAAACAAACTAAATGGAAGTCATCACCGGTTGCAAAATAATAATAAATAACAATATAGATTTTTTTATTTATCTATCATGACTTTTAAAAGTTCTTTTTAAGTTACTTTTACGGTACTTTAACCACAAATGTAAACTTAATTCGACATTTGAAGAAACGCACAAAATACTTTAATTTCGCCCTTTTTGGTGTATGATATATTAAAAGGACCGTAAATGTGTAGTTGGCAAAGTACCTTTAAAGCATAATGTTAGCTGCTAAAGGGCGGACAGGATACTATACTTTTACTATACTATACTATATTATGCTATACTAATTGGTATCACATATTATGTGTTAACAAGCGCAAACACGCTCTATATATACACAAGAACATTTGTATATATAAATATAATTATGACTAATGTTATTGTGCCAAAAGTATTTCAATATCGAGAAATACTGCATTCACATTTTTATCCGCGGTACTAATATCGGCTACATAAATAAATGTACACATGAACAATTGAACATTTGTGTACTTAGTATTATAATATACTTTTTACAATGCACACATATTCATATAATAACCAATATTGAAATTAATGTTTGCCACAACGTATTCACTCACACATACAAACACGTAGTTGAGCATGTAACAAGTAACAACACACTCACTAAACACATTCGATATTTATTATAGACGTCTCGTCATAAATCGTCGAGTCAAATACAATTAAATTGGAATAATAATAAAGTCAGCCCGAGCGTTTGACGTGTATACTGTATAATGTATATGCTTGGGCTGGGTCTACCAGAGTAATTTGTATCATAAATCAATATACATTTATTTTACATATAGAATAAGTATGTATGTAAGCAGTTCTCATAATATCTATGCTTTGCTCTGCAGCCTGCAGCCGTCTATAAACTCCAATAGAACTAGAAGCGCGTACAAAAGTATGTATCTTAGTTGTATATGGTGTTTTGGTGCCTATCTGTTTCGATAAGTAAATACATAATATTCCATGTTATTTTAAATCATCTAAAATCATATGTATATATATATATACACTTAGATAATAGAAAGCATTAACATATTTTCTGCTTTGAATATTGGTATTTCGAATTTATATATAAAATATTGTATTTTACAGAAGGCCATTATTATATTAATTCTGCATCCCGCGGGTTGCACGGGCTTGCCTACAGTTTTTACCGGCCTTAATTTATAATTGGCAAAAGGGCTAAAAAAACTCACTTTATACACTTTTTTATGGTGGTAAAATATGCATCCACTTTAAGGGTGGTATTATGCATTGGTGGCCCCAGAATCATTACTTAATAACGTGTATTCCATTTTAATTTATAATAACTTAATTTTAAGGGTAGCTTTAGGTTTCGATGGTACCTGGTTCAAATCCCGGCTCTGATCCTAGCAAATATTTAATTTATCACTCGTCTCTTCAGAAGTCTAATTAATAAAAAAATGCTCTAAAGTACAATTAAATCCCACAAAACATTCAAGGTGTATGTATAAGGGTAAGGGATATAACAAATATTCAGCCAGAAATTGAAAAATATTCTGGCTTAGCCGTTATTATTGTCAGTTGGCCTGATAAGGAACCTAAAAAAAATTGACACTGGAAAGTTGTTTTAGATTATTTGGTGAAATACACAAAATAGAGTTTTATTACATGAATTTATTATGTTAAAAAAAGTTCGCAGTTGTAGCGTATTTCCACCGGTAATGTAATTTAAAAAAAAAAACAGAATTTAAAAAAAGGAAAATGTGAAATGAATATTTCAATTTATTTTCGTAAAACTCTGCCCGTTCTTGATAAGTAGTTCTGTAAATTTACTGAAGTCTTCTGGTCTACCATCTCAAGCGTCAGAATATCACGAGTACCTGGAACATTCTTTATAAACTCATTAGCCATATTCTTATAATTATCAGCTATCATAATCCCAAACCAACGCGTTTCAATCATTATCCGAGCAATGGATATATGTCCACATCAGATGGCAATATTGTAAGACTTCGCCAGAGTTTCTATATCTTAGACAGGCAGAAGATACCTTGTGATTGTGCGGAGTGCTCTATTGATCATACATTCGATTTTAGAGCCAATACTTATAAAAATGGATTACCATCCACTGAGAAAAATGTTTTTTTGAAAATGCTTAAATAATAAATATTCAAAATTATGCGGCCTTTAAAAAAACATTATAAAAATATGTTGTGCTCTTATAAAATAAAATTACGCTGAACTTTTAATTAATGTGCTCTAGTTAATGCAGATAAATAAGCTAAATATAATAGAAAATATGTAAAGGAATTTGCACTGATGGCCTCAAAATGTCTACATTTTCTTAAAGCCTTGCTTTGAAAGTAAATAGCATCTAATACTGGAATGCCGCATTTCGGTTTTTGTGCAAAAAAAAGCATTGTAGGCATTTTAATTTTGATTCTTTTTCCATGTTTTCCACATAACAGTAAAATAAAATACTGTTCGTCATTTAAGACAAAGTGAGAGAAGATAAATATTACGTGTTTTTCCGTTTTCCGATCATCACTTAATTAAAGTTTGGACATTTGTATTTTCTAAGATGTCGCTTTAAAACGGAATCCGCACCAGAGAATTTAGAGAATATAAAAAGGGAAATATAATGAAATTTTCGTGTTTATTAAATTTTTAAATGTATCGATTATACAAGTACTAACTAATACTGATAAATTAATAGAAACAAATTATAACCACCGGTTCAGCAACTCTCTAGCACCGGTATAAAGAAGGAAACAAAACAATATACCAATATATAACAACAAAAAAGCTCCGAAAGAATCAGTGCTAAATACTTTTCTAGAAAGTTATTTACAATTTTTATGATTTTTATTTGAATTATTATTTTTTTTTAAAGTTTATATTTTTTAATATTTGTTTTGTTATTAGTTTTTCTACAAATTCACTGAACTAAATTAGTAAGAGGTATTGGATCAATGCCATTTCAACACCTAATACCTAATTACCCATAAATTATTGTTTTTACAATGAAATTTCTATATGTGTATGTATAATGTATATTTAAAATAATTATATTTATTATCTCGCTTTAACTTTACATTATTCTGAAAAGGAAAACCACACCAAGCAAAATTTTCAATACCGAAGCAATCCAAATGGTTTATTGAAATGAAATTGTTTTTTCTTTTGATTTATGAGTATTACTGGGGGTAGTATATTAGTATATTATATTATTAAACTTTGTGGCCTGCATGCCGATTTTTTCTTTAAATATATATTGAGGATATAAGTATACTAAAAAAAATTTCAACTAAAAAGAATCAGTTATATGGATTATATCAGAACTTATCGTTGAACTAAACAAAATGTTTTACAGATCAGTGGGAAACCAAATCCCAAATTGCTTGATAGTTAAAATAGTAAATAGTAAAATAGTAAAATAGTAAATATGCTATATATCATCAGTGCGGAATTACATTTTTTAAAGACTTGTTTTGTTATTTATTTCTCGAAGGGATGTCAATCTCTAGATCTATTGTATTTCTGATAAAAATACATTGACATATATTTTGAGCTCTAATAAGGCATTAATAAAAACTAATCAAATTCATGATACCACTGATATTAAAAGTTAGCTCTTAAGGGCCAATTCCAACATTGTGTGTCAAAGTAAATTTAGATTTACTAAATTTAAATTGAATTGCTTAAAAATAAAAAAAAACAAATTGACATGCATTGTTTTTAACATTTTATACAAATTGAATTTAACTTATTAGCACTTACATATATTGTGAAATAAACTACAAAGTTGTAAAATATGTACTTACAAATTATTTCAAAAACATTTTTCTTATATCTTTATGTGTCCATATATTATATAAGTTGTAAAACAAATGTTGTGACTTATTTTAGATAATTGATTTTCAATTCTATTGTAAATTGTATCTCTTTACAATCATACAATCTTTTGGGAGCTTACCTATTAAGATACCAGTTTCAATTTAATGTTACGCAGCGTAACACCGTTTTCAGAGCATTTTAATGCACTTTCTATAATTCATAACTACATGTAGTATACATACATATATATATATATAAATACATAAAGATACACTTACACATATACTCATTTACATTCGATTATTGTAATAGAATAACGGCGTGCGATCAAAGCGCCACATGAGACCTCGCGCACCTTCGTCTTTACATTCTCGCCGCAGTGGCGCGGCTTAACAGAACACGCAAGCTATATTCGTAATTCGAAAGCCTAATAACATTAATTAGAGTAACACCCAATTTCAATTATGTTTTTATAAATATGTGTGTGTATGTAAAGCGACAGGCTTAATATATGCGTATATGAGCAAATTTTACTACTTGTATAGGATACATATATATATATATATATATACTTTTATATTACTCGTATGTAGTGTGTTCTGTGTGTTGTTGTACAAGATTCGTAATGTATATTAAAGAATATATAAGACAGTGTGAAAAACTGCTGCGCACACACTTACTTGAGCTGTGATTGCGCACCTTTAAACTTGTGCTCATGCTGCTTGAGTGGTAAAGTCTTTGCGATGCGCTTTCAAATGGGAGTGTTTGATTAATTAATGATGACTCGCTGAAGTCTACAAACTTATAAATATTTAAGTAGTATCATTTAATTTCCAATTGAGCCTCTATCAAAGTATAATATATATATAATTTTATTATAAATGAAATAGTTAATAATTATTTTGATTTAAAATCCATTATACATAACATATGTACATCTATAATATAGTATCTACTTTGTTTTATATACAGAATACAGATATACTAAATTTGCATAAGTCCCAAGGCATTTAAATTAATATTGTTCTTTTACTATTTGCAGTGTTCAAAAGGCATGACATTTCACTGCACCAAGCGCCAACACCAAATATAGGATTTTCGAAGGTAAGTCGTTGTGTTTCTTATTGCGCATAAATACAAGACAGCACAACACATATTCTATAATATAATGCATTACATAGCAATGACACATTTTTTGATATATATCGTTGACCGTTGTTTATATGTATGACCACATGTTATATATATATATATAATATATATATACGATTTATAATCTCTATGGGCACAAAGAAATAAATCATACTTTTGCATCAAGCTTACAAGTTACATACATATTACATAAACATATTATAAAAATAAATATATATATATATATACAGTACCTTTATTGTCTCATGGTAATGTGCACAGAAAGCAATACACAACATAAATTATATTAATATAGATTTCGAGCAAAGTATATATACTACTGCATGTTAATATTTACAATATAGTATACATATACATATTGTAATGTAATGTCGATTTACGCGCGAGTGTCCAATGTTAGATTTTAAATTGGTTTCAATATTCAAATCAGATTTACGGTAATATACGATTGTATAATTTTATACTGCTTACTTATTAAATAATTTACCATTTTAAATCGAATAAATAACAATACGAGAGCATATTGAAATCAAAATGCCATTAAAATATGGGACATTTACAGAATGTAAATAAAAATAATTAGAAATAATATTTTTATGTATAAATGCAACAATTTCAATCAGACATAGTACAATATAATATGACAGTCAATTTGTGAATATTGTAAGTATATAAAATAGGATGTAATAATGCAGATTATATTGCTTCAATATAATATAACTATCACATTATTTTTCTAGAATATACAATATTTACTAGAGATACTCACTTTTATAGATTTGTTTAGGAGATTATTGTTTTTTATGTTAAGTTGGGTAAAAAAAAACATACGGTCTTATATTTTTTGCAGTGTCGTCAACGGCTTTAGACAACTGATCATTTTATTTTATCATTTCTTTTTACAATATTATAATAATAGAAATACATATGGTAGATTAAATATAATACATAAAGTAATATAATAATTAAACAAAAATTAACAATATAATATCGAACTAATACAAAATCAGGCTCAGGTATTAAATCCTTCCAGGGACATCTATCAAAATATATAATTATGAGTTTATGCAATTAAAGTTACACAACTTGTTTTGTTAAACAATTATAATCGTATAAGACATTACCAATATAATCAAGGTTCCGGGTTGGACCTGACGCTTCGCCGGAACGCGTCTTAACCTGTCCCGGTATTGGTTGAATTTTTACATATTTTTCCCATTTTCTCTTCTAAATCTATAGCTTTTGGAAGCACGTTCATAGTTAAAGATTTTTCTGGTTGACTAATCCATTTTTTATTAGGAAAATGTTAAAAATTGCGCGTCGTATTTTAAGTTACCAAAAATAACTTTCGAAGTTAATCTTTTTTACTTTTACTTATCCAATGCAAATATTTTTATGTTTATCTTAACCTAACGCATAAACAAAATATTGTAAAATTTATTGAAAATTATATTACCTGTAAGCTTGCAAATATTTAGTATGCTGTTACACTAGGTTTTTATCGAAATCAATATCGCGAGCATTTATAAAGCATGAAACAAACAAAAAAAAAACAAAAACAATAAACTTTTGTTATAACAGCTTTGTATTTTACTTTTTCGAGAGTTCTTTAGAGAGATAAATTAATGTATTTACTTATTTTTTGACTAAATAATATTGTCAATTATAATTACGTTCCATATAGTATAGTATAGTATAATTTAAAATACGCAAAAGTTCGTAATTATACGGGAAAATTATAATTATGTTCCGTATAAGCTAATTTTAAAATGTCCTTTGTTGAATTTAATATTTACGTTTAAATCATAATCTTTTCTCTCAAAGTTTTGTATGCTAAATATATATAATAAAATGCGGAAAAGTTCAATTGCGAGCGCACGCTTTTCTGTGCCTGTGTTTACAAAACCAACAATACCAACAATGCCAACAAAGATATAACTTAACATAACACATTTTAAAAGATTAGATCCAAGAACGATCTTACGGTTCGTTCCGAAATTGAGCGTGCACATAATATAACGCATATACACATATATCCATATCATTTTGAATGCGCGCTTTATAATGTATTGCCCACGCGCGTGCGCACTCTATCTAATAATATGTATATATGTATGTGTGTGTGTGTGTGTGTGTTTGTGTACGTGATCCGCATGTGCATTGTGCATGTGCATTTTGCAATCCACGTGTATATATGGCTTTTTAAGTGTGTATGCATCTGTACATCTTATATGCATGCATATATACATACTTGATATGCGTTTTGAGACCAAGCAAAGCTCGTTTGCAGGCGTGAGAACGAAAGCATCGCGTGCGAATAGTATATTGGGTCAGAATTTTACGCGTTCTCGAAGTTTATGAATACAAAAACCATGTATAGCATATATTACTATAGTACGAGTATACGATTTAATCGAAATGACCAAATTGCACGTCTGCGTCTGACCGTCTAATAGAAACTAAAAGTAAATTCGATATGCAAACCCTGCTTAAACACAACACATGCAAATATATAAGAGTTATATATACTTAGATTACGTCATTCGAGGGATCGAGACCGTACACATCATTATAAAAAGTAAATGCTTAATGTGATCGTCGACTAAACCTGTGTTCACCGCTGGTAATGGGTTCAATTACTCTGCTCATATATGGTACTTTAATAGTACCCTAGGTACGGGCCAAAACGTAACAGAGGTACATAACACACTCATTATGACCTTTTCTGTAAAACGCGACTGCTGCGCGTTAGGCATATAAAATTAAAAATACCCTCTCTACAGTGTTAACTTCAATTGATTTTTGAATTAAATTTTCTATAAGATATAATTCTTGTTTGAATTGTACTCAAAATCTAAAATTCACAATACAAAAATATATAATACATGTTTTATAATATACTAAACATTTTAAATGTGTTCCGATGTCTTGTTCGTCCTGCTCGAGAGCACGCAAAATAGCTAAACACAAAAAATATGTATTTTTTTTCTTTTCAACGTATATATTCGTCTGAAAACGTCGTTAAGGTTTGCACTAACTCGTAGATTCCGAGCAATATCGAGCGAACGAGCATCTAATGACTAAACACATTGTTAGACATTCTATTTATTTATATATATAAACCTATATTGAACCTATAACACCATAAAACATATTTACATTATATACATATTTTATATATCTATATTATATGTATATATATTTAGATATATATACATATACATATATTATATTTATATATAAACATTGAAACATATTTGAGAATTCGTTCGTATTTATATTAATCGGATAGATCTTTGCGGCTGGAAAGCGTGGAAACTGGGTCATCAAATATACAAGTACGTATTGGTACTTCTTGCTGAGTATATGGTATACACATAAATCATGCATGCTTTGTGCAAACTTAATATAACATATAAAAATAGCACAATTATGCATATACAAACATATTTGCACTACTTTAAATATTTTATAATATTGTACTTCTATAAATCACGTTAGTTCGGCCACTACAAACAAACAGTGTTAAACACATGTCAAAGGCAGGTTTAGACATCAAACAAAAAAAGTTCAAAACGAAAGAAAAAAAGTGGATTCAGTTTAAATCCAACATTATACATAAAATACAACTATCTAAAACAAAAACAAGCAAAAGATACACGGAAAAAATATGTTTAAAAAACTGTCTCAAAACGATTAAATTTTTGTCTAATAGATATTCTAAACGAATTCTAAAACTGTCTCAAAGACTGTCTAAAAGACTTTATAACATAACACATCACTCATTAAGTCCGTAGGATAACTAAGAAAAGAAAAACACATTTTTTTGGCAAAATTCGATCTTATTCATCAACATGCATTCCTTCAAGACTGATACAATCAGTCCAACGCCGCTCTAGCATTCCGAAACCTTTTTTGTAAAACGATTCGTCTTTGGCCTCAAAATAAGCTTCAGTTTCAGCGATCACCTCTTCATTCGAGCCAA
>JAAAKO020050851.1:0-11125 GCA_010015015.2 Bolitophila cinerea
TAGATTTATATTTTGTAATATGAACATCCAGAATACAAATTTATATAACAACGCTCTTAAATATCCGTTTTAAATTAGTTGTGTACCATCCAGAATAGGGGCCAATATATGTGTGTAATTTAATAACATACATTAATTTAACCTCAATTTTTTGTCATTAGCATCATCGTGTATCGTGTATTTGAGCGAGTATACCGTAGCCTGCCCGCGGCGTAACTGCAGTATAGCATAGCAGGACGGGGGGAGGGGAGAGGTGGTAGGGGTTGACCCCCCGACCAAAACCCCTAAAGATTTTTTAACGGTCGACCATCCTAAGAGAGTGGGAGGGGGTCAAAGTTTCCCCAAAAGAAAATCCCGTTATGGGGGAGGGCTGGTTATAGGGGATGTGTTTTGTATCAAATGATATGTTAGGTCATAAAAATATAAAACGAAAGTGAATGCAAAATAAATCACGGCATCACATTTTGTAATAAACAACCAAATTATCACACATGAAAACAGAAAAGTGTCAAGTCCAATAGGCATTGTTTGCGGGCAGTATTTTTACTACAACCCTGGGCTACGCAAGATTCTAGGTGCTCACGCTTTAAGGTCGGGCTACGCGGACGGATTTTATTTCATCAGTATTTTTTAAAAGGAAAATCCATAGAGACGTCCTAAACTACGTTTCGTCCTAAACTACCCGTTTAGAGACGTCCTAAACTACGTTTCGGTTTTTGGCCCCTCACGAATAATATGTATTATGTAAAAAAAACGTTTACCTTAGCGGGGGTAGGGGGGTACGATTAAATACCCAACCCATAGATCGATAGGTATTAAAATTACCTATCATTGATACTAAACGCCCCCCTCTAACCTCCCCTCCCTCCGTAAATCTAAAATGTGCGAAAAAAGATTTTTACCCCTTATGAGAGGCAAGGGGTTGACAAAAACCCACCCCTACCAAGCGAATGTACCAAATCCATCACCACGTCCTCCACCAAACAGTTTTTATTATTTATTTTTATCAGAATAATTCAAAAATCAAATATAATGTAGTAATATGTTTAATGTTTTTTTTTACATAAATTCATCAACACTTCCTATATCAAACAGGTTTTTTTACCCAAAATAATTAAGAAATCAAATATAATGTAGTAGTATTTTGTTGTAATAGTTTTTTTTATTAGACATTTCGATGAACTGTTGTGTAGAGACGGGTATTAACATAGGTAGTGTTTTAATGTCTCATTGACATGACTGATTTTGTGGAGATGGTTTCTGGAACAGTACGTTTTGGTTTTGGGTGAGATTTTTTGTTTGTTCTAAGCCGTTTTGTTGCCATAAATGCAGCTTTGGCTTGTTGAGTTTTAGCTTTCATTACTTAATTTTCTGAAGGTTTCGCGGCGCACTCCACTGTTTAATTTTTACTTTCGGCCAATTTGGCAGACAGTCTTAATCTTCTGGCCCCAAATACCTTTTCACTTCTACGGTAGATCCTTATTGGTTTGTTACCTGTTTCTGGTGCTGTTATACAACCTTAGTACCTTTCCTGACCATAATGTTTACGTTCCTGTTACCATAAATGTTGGGCTTACATATTCAATTGTATCTACTCGTGGGTTGAGCGGTGTTGATTGGCTAAGACCACTTGCAGAGTTTGCACGTAACTCAAATACAAGTACTTAAAATACAAATTTAAGTACTTTTTAATACTTTACTTTTACTCAAAATACTTTTTAGGAATAAGTATTTTTTACTTTGTATTTTAGAAATCCTTTTTTAGAATTGTACTTTTAGTTCGGTATTAAAATACTTTTTAGTATAAAATACTTTTCAAAATACCTTTTTATCGAATAAATCATGAAATAATTGTCAGGGTTTTTTTTGAGTTTGGTCAAACAAGCACTGTCATTATCTGCACGTCTTATATACATATAATGCGCTCTACACTATTGGAAAGAGTAAGTGTCAAGCTTTTTTTCGATTTTTTCGCGCATCTACGCTCAGTAGAAAAGAAATAATGCTCAAATCCACTACGGCACTCTGAATGTAAATGTACTATGTATTTTGTATTTAAAAGTACTTTAAATACTTTTTCCGAATTTAAGGTACTTTTACTCAAAATACTATTTATAGTTGTAAATGTATTTTACTGTAAAATGTATTTACAATACTATTTGAAAATTACTATGTATTTTGTACTCAAAATACTTTTTCAAAAGTATTTTGACAAACTCTGACCACTTGTTTGACGACTTGTGTCATTATTAACGGAATATCAACGTTGCCTGTTGATGGTCCTGGTACTGTCATTGAAGGTTGAATATTAATAGGGTCCAGAGGGGTTTTTGTTGTTTTTTATTTGAGTTCATAATAGTCCCACGAGAACAGGGTTGGTGAAAGTCCACTGCGACAGAGACCATTTTATCGACAGTAAGGCTAGCTACTCACCGGAGGACGCCAGGTATCCGGTAAACACACGTTAGAGACTGTTTTTTAAGGACTAACAGTTAATATTTATGAATTAATGTATGAAAAGGTTATTCTTTAAATAATAAATTCCTGACACCGAGTGACGTATCCAATTTAAATCTACTAGGATCGGACGGAAAAGTATACTTAATGTGCCTCGTTAACCAAAATATGAATTCTAGATATACCAACAATAGTATAAAGCACGGCTTCGGCGGTAACGTGATGGTCTGGACTGCGTCTTTGTGGCATGGAATTGAACCCATTCATTGCGTGATTTGGCTAATGGATCAGTACTCATATACTGATGTATTAGAAATGCTATGAATTCAATGAAAAACTTAGTTCTCCAGCAGAATAATGACACAAAACACACTTTGCGAGCAACAAAGCGCTGGTTTTATTTTACTGATCTGTACCCTATAGAACATCTGTTGGAAGACGACAGGTTTGCTATTAATTACAAACCCGCTAAAATCTTGAAAATACACTGGTAACAGATTAGGGATGCCTGCTATTATTCCAGAGGAGATGTGGCAGAAGTTTGTGAAGATCATGTCCAGAAGATGTTATTTCTTAAATTTTTTAAAATGAGTATTTGTATATAGTTAAAATACAATTTTCTATAATATAATCCA
Organism: Bolitophila cinerea; assembly: GCA_010015015.2. Lineage (NCBI taxonomy): Eukaryota > Metazoa > Arthropoda > Insecta > Diptera > Mycetophilidae > Bolitophila > Bolitophila cinerea. The sequence goes on from JAAAKO020050851.1 coordinate 3,093, forward strand.
ACCAAAACAAGAAAAATTCTAAATAAATAATTAATAAATGAATAAAATAACATAAAATCAAAAATTTGTTTTTTTTTTAAAACTTATATTTAACCCATTTACAAAAATAATAATATTTTTTTAATGAAACTGAACATGAACATGTCCTTTATAACATATTAAAAAATAAAAAAATCGGAGGTATTGTCTGTTTTCTATATAATTACCCGGTTAATTGCTATACGGTGAATTTATATACGGTGAATTTCTATACGGTGAATTGCTCATACGGTGAATTGCTCAAACGATGAATTGCTATACGGTGAATTTCTATACGGTGAATTGCTATACGGTGAATTGTTATACGGTGAATTGCTATACGGTGAATTGCTATACGGTGAATTGCTCATACGGTGAATTGCTCATACGGTGAATTGCTTATACGGTGAATTGCTATACGGTGAAAAGGTATACGGTGAATTGCTGTACGGTGAATAGTTTACGATGAATTGTCCGGATCCCCAAAATCGTACAGAATACGGAAAAGAAAATTAAGATAATTTTTATTGGATTCACAACGTTAGTGTCGTCCACGGCAATGCTAGGCTTTGTTATGATATACCTTGATCCAGGCATGATCGGAACGAAATTCCCCTATCGCGTAAAATTACCATCATTTCTGCCGGAATCAATCAATATATGGATATCAGGCGTTTGTGTATTGTGGAACGCTCTCTTTATTGTAGCAAACGATAGCATGCTAATAGCAATAATGACTCACACTTGGTGTCAGTTGCGCATTCTTCAGGAGAGTCTGATGAGTCTTCAGTTCTCTGAAGTTCCACCAAAAAAGGCGTTCGATCGACTGAAGAATTGTATTCGACACCATCAGATGATCATTGCATTGCACAAGGACATCGAAAATATTTTCTCGACCGTGCTGTTGATCCAGTTCCTTGTGTCGATGCTTGTTTTTGTTCTCTGTGGATTCCAGGCGACTGTTCGCAGAAGAATTAATGAATTAAAGTGATTCCTTGCAGAATTGTACGTTGGCACTAAGTGCATACTCCAGCTCTTGGTATGTGTTCGATCAAAAGTTTTCCAAGGGTTTACTGTTCTTAATCCAGAAATCTCAGCAACCGCTTGAACTCACTGCTGGAGGATTTTTTCCGTTATCTCTTGAGACGTTTTCTTACGTATGCATGCTATGAACCTAGACATTTTTTTATAAATATCTATTCTAGCTCTAACTATACTCATTTAATTTTTTTTTTACAGATTTTAACAAAATCCTACACGTACGTCACGGTTCTGAGACAGATGTACTTTGAAAACAAGATTAATTAATGGATCATAACATTACATTTAAATTGTAGAAATGCTGGTACAGTATTATAAAAATATTTATATTTAAAATAACCATATACTTTAAGCTTCTTAGATCCTACATAAGAGTGTATTCTAAATTCTAAAAAACAAACTATCTCTGAAATGGAACTTGTATCCAAAATCATACCGTTAAATAATCTTCCAATAAAGCTTCCCTGCTCAAATTGATAAACATTGGTATAAGGATGCCAAATCGATGTTTTGATTGGATTTGTCTATGGGAGAAATCAGCAAACATAAAAATATATCGAAATAGCTTTTTGAATTCTTGAAATAGTTGCAAAACCTCTTTACGAAATATTATTTCTAAACGAGTTGTACATTTGATGTAATACGATTTCACGAGACCTCATTAGATTAGATTAGTAATTAAGCATATCGCCCTGACAGGTTATGTCTGGACGATATGCTGTATATGAACCCATTATGCTCCTGCGATCTTGTTTGGATATAATAATGTGTTCTACATACCTATTTGTGGCGGATACCACTGCTTTTAATAATCTTGTGATATGCGGTTAAGCTTCAGGATAAGTACAGAAGAGTACACTACAGAGTTTTGACTTAGAATACTCCTGTCCACTTTGTAGTGATGACTTATCCTCTGTCCAATGATGTTTGCTAAAGCGACCTGAGTCCGTTTATCTGTACCACATTCGAAGTGCTTACTGCGCAGCTTTGGCTTGTGTTATATATACATTATACAGCTTCTTGGAGTGGTACCTCGCTAGGCTAATTGCTGTTGGAAGTCTGGCTTTCCTCTTGATAAGGATGGCCTACACCTTTGTAGCCTAATAGTATAGTAGATAGAGACCTAATGAGGATTCTCCAGCAGCAAAAACCAAGCAGAAACCACTCTTGGTTTTCTCCTTCCTCTGGACGGTCCATTGAGTATCCGAGACACTAATCTTACTTGATCCCTGTGGTCTGACACGTCCTGTTCCCGAGGAATATTAATGATGATTGTCCTAGACGACGGAATGTCGCTAAGTTCAACCACAGCTAAAATGAAATTCTGCACTACAAATTCTATCACGGCGTCCACGATCCACAGCTTTGATTGTGAGTCTGTTGCTGTAACCTTGTGTACCCCGTTTGAGTGCAATGTGCTGTGGAATCTGGAAACAAAAGCAGAATCCGAGTCAATGACATAATCTTTATTCTATAGCTTCAATCAGAAGCTTGAGACTGCTATCCTACTGTTCAGGATTCGTCTTCCGATCCGGATTTTCTATGTTTGCAATGGCAATCCCGAACTCCCCAGCCACAGCTACCACCTTTAAATAAGCTTGTTTTCGGTAAGGAGCTACTAAACTGACTCTCTTCTGGCTTTATACCATCGGTTGGAATCCTACATGTGATAGCCTTTATCTTGCGATCCAAAAGACGTTGGGTGAATGGATGGTGGCAACCATTATTAGGATTGATGATCATTTTCGGTCTCTTGGCATCTGTTCTCGCCTGTTTCTTGGCCTGTATTGATTACGAACCCTTATTTTCTCCACCATCTCATCAGCTGCGCATGCTCGCCCTGACCTTCAGCCTCTTTCCTGAGCCAAGAAATACTTGGAAATCTGGGCCCACCTCACACCGATTTGCCCACCGATTCCCCCCGTTCGAAGCAATTGTATCTTGAAAAAGACCCATCAGCGAATTGGGAATCTCTTCGCACTGACTGCACCAATCGACCGTCTAAACGGGTAAGGCCTGAGCGTGATCACAGAGAGGATTACTAGATCCAGCTAGCTATGAGGGCTCACTTATTGCAACCTCCATCTTGTTATCAGTTACTATAATAGAAGAAGGTGAGCATAAACTCTCGGATTTGATGCCAAGGTCAAGAATCTGGTCGAGACCTCTTTTTATTAAGTATGCATAAATAGGACTCGGATTTTAAGGTGACAACTTACTTTGCACTTAGAGTATCTCTAAATGGATTAATGCAACATTTTTGAATAAAACATGTTTTAGTAGATTTTATAAATTTAAAATGAGTAAATTAAAGATAATCGATTCAGAGATATGCCTGGTGACAAGTATATTTATTATCTAAAAAACAAAGCCCTAAACAGAAAAATAAAAAAAATATAATTTGAAAAATGGATTTTGAGAATGTTTTAACAAAAAACTGTAGATCATTTTTTATATAATTTATTTATTTTTTCCGTTGTGACTTGACTCTATCTGTTCCTATATGAGCTATCCTCTGATACAAAAAGTGAGATACTACACGCACTCAGCACGTCAACAGTGTGATCTGCGGTGTGTTGGTCAACTGCGTAAGTTTTTTATTCCTGATTAAAAAAATTATAGAATACAAAATGCATTATGAAATTCAATGAATTGACAATATAAATATATTCATTCTTCATTAATATAGATTTGATTATTTAAATTAAACTTCTATTCGATTATATATACGCTTATGGTGTCCAGGAAATCTTCTAAACAAAATGCAACCTCACCACTTACGTTAAAAAGTTTATAAAGTAGCCTCAAGGATAGTATCCTACTACATTCTCGATTTCATCTTAGAAATTAATGCTTTTTTTACCATAGGTTTCATGCTTTTTACGGTTTTCTTCGGCCAAATAAATATCCTCCCTGTTGATCATGGCGCTAAAAGATACCGCGGTCAATGGCGTGAACAATGGCGTGGAAATGCACGCTATCGATTTTTTTTATAGTTTATGAAATCATTTTATTATCCAGAAAAGCTTATTTTTTTGTTCATGAAACGTTTATAGAAAAAACTGTTTTTTTATGTTTAATTGATTTCTGGTTTGTCTTAGGAAAAAATTATAAATAAAATTCTGAATATGAAGTTCAATAACATTATATCGATTTTTATAAATGTTTTTTTTTTTTAAATAGGTTTTGTGCGTTAGTGTGTTTGTTTGTATATAGGTAATATTCGTAGGTAATATTTGTTGTCTTTTTACATGGTTTGGTGTAAATCCGTTGCGGAATAACGTAGAAATTTACAGAAAACTGAGTTTTTCAGATGTCAGCGGCACATCCCCTCAGCGGAAGGGTGTAGGAATTGAAGTTTTAATTAGTGAGCTCTAAAATCATTATAAAACATAATTAAACGTTACACGCTAGACGCGCCAGCAACGGAATGGGCGAAGTAATTCAAGTACTTATAAATTAAGGTGGATGAAATACCAGACTAATGCAGGTGAATTTACGTAACAAGTAAATAATCTGGTAAAGTTTATCTTCAAATTACTTCCACTGGATGTCACAGGACCACACGTCGTAAATTTGTGGTAAATAATTTATTTTGTCTCTTTAATAGGTAAATGTTTTACTTTTATATTCCAATATTTTATTGGATTATTATTGCTGCCATTATTTTGGGAATGAATAGGTTCACATTTACTATATCCGATTATAAAATAAGTAATTTTAATTGTTGAATTACGTTTTGCATTACACATAGAAAAATATTGGTACCCTTCGAAAATATCAATTATTTGAGAAAAGTTTATAAAAAAAAAAAAAAATGTCTATAAATAAATCTTTTGCATTCTAAATATTGTAATAATTCATAATATCAATAATAATGATAACACATTGCTAAAAATTCATCTTAAACTATAAAACTAAATCATTTAATTGTTTAGAGCGTATCATGGCGACTATTACATGGCAATTTTCTAATAAAAGTTGGCTGATTTCTGCAAATTAGTAAACAGTTTTCTTATCACGTGTATGGTTTATAATTTATGTCTCGTTAACGTAAAATGTTTACCAAGTTTGTAAACTATTAAATGAGCCAACATTTTTAATTGACATGATAAGTAAATAGTTTACCTGTTACGTTTTTGGTAATTCTTTTTCGTCTCGTTTACGTTAAATTTTTAGTCAATATTACATTTTCGCTCCTAATTTTACTACTTTTGTGAAAGGTTTACTTATTTTGGCCAATTTAATTAATCTTTCAGCTTATTCAACGTAAACTAAAAAAACATTACCAAAAAATCAAGTAAATCGTTGGGATTAAACAAGATCATTAGGTTTTGCCAAGGTTTTTAATTTTTGATAGTTATGATTTAATGTTTGTTGGTATGTATCAATCGGAAATGAGGCTAGAAATCACCCTTTAACGGATTAGCAACGGACTACCATGTATATTTTTTAAAGTTCAAAATGTCGAAACCCACTAATTTGTCTATATCACAATCATTATTACTTAATTACATAAAATAATGTAATATGATCCGCGAATAATAATATTTTCTAATTTTAATTTATTAACGACCCTTATACGCAATAATACAATTGCAAGTTGTTCAATTTTTATAGTACCTTTAAATTGTTTTTATTTGTTATGTAATACCTAATAAATATATAACAAAAAGACCACATTTTCAATATCAGTAACAGAGAGATGTTTATTTTTGGTTGGTTTACTTGTCATTATAATCATAGTTGTGTGTTTTTATATAATATTTTGTTTATATATATTTATTATATATATATATACGTAATTTCTTGGTTGTAACTGTTTTTCTTTTTAATTATAGTATAATAATATAATAAATTATTGTGTTATGTAGTATTATTCAATTTGTTTTTTTACTTGGTTTAATCGGACACCTTTTTTAAGGATTTTAAAAAATCGGGGTAACATAATGTTTTTTTTGATATATATATTTCATAATATATAGTATATATATAAATATTGTATATATAATATAATGTGATTTTACTTTGCTTTGCTTAAACGTTTTCAATACTCTTTTCTTTTTGTATATTATATATGTTTTCTGGTTGTTGCAATATATACATATATATGTATATAAGTTATATGTATATATAGTAGATTTATACACACACATCAGATATAGATATTTCATTATAAACAATTTCTACAAGATACATTAACAAATCAGTAATGAATAATTGTAAATATTATTATTATTATAATTTTTAATAATATATATTTTTTATATGTATATATACTTATATAGTTTTTTTTAGTTGTTTTTCTGTATGTATATTTTTTTAATTATATTATGTTTATTTATGTGTTTAGCTCTATTTCATGTTTATCTGATGTTGTTTTGTTTTTGTAGTTGTTCAAAAGTCAAAATCGAAATGCACCCATTTCGTCGGCCGCAATCGGTTTGATTGACAATTTAGACTAAATTTGAATACGCTTTATTTAAATATATTTGTTTTTTGTTAAAATTATATGAGTTTATGTAAATATGTGCTGCTAAATGTGTTTAACGCGCGCGTGATTGTTTGAAATAATAAAAACATAAAACTTTTGAAGGATGTTTCTAACTATAAATAGTCCTAAATCAGTGAGACTTTGATCTTAATAAATACTGATCTACTCTTCTACTCATCGTCGACGAGGAGTCTGTTATCTGGCCTACTATAAACGATAACAGAACTCCTTCGCTGACTATTCAAAAGCACCGGTAATTTGCTCTACTCGTTTGTTTATGCTACATTGATTGGGCATCCCGGGGCATGCCGACTGCAGCTTCGGATCCAGGGGGACCCGGAGCATATGTATTATTTATATATAATACGGTGCTTTGCTGTGGTTTACGCTATATTTACAAACCTAACAAAAATGTTTCTAAATTGTCTAAAAAAATAAGGGAAATTAAAAAAAATGCCTTTAATTTAATTTACTGATATTCGCAGAAAGTCTGTGAAGTCTTTGAATATTTACAATATGCGATTAAAATTTAATTTAAATAAATGCGGCGAATGACTCGACTAATATGGTTTTGAGTTCCGAGAAGATGACATTATGAATGCATCAAGTATGGGTGAGTTTAATGACCGTGATAATATATATATAGTAAATATATTTTTTTGTGATTGATTATTATTTTGTGTTTCGATCGTTGCATTTTTGTTTGTATATATTATTATATAATAATCTATGTATTTGATTAAAACGTATTTTGTGACGTTAGTATATAATTTTCAGTTTTTCTCTGTTTGTTTAAGTAGTGATTTATGATGGTGATCGCAGTTTTTGTGCATTTAAACAAAGCCATTTTTAAAGCAATAACCTTTAACGTGTGTCAAATAAAAACAAAATTTTTATTTGACTCTTTTTTAGTAGATAACACATAACCAAATCTCTTGAACGTTAAGTTAAGAAAACACCACAATTGCGGACCGCTTCTTCATATACAATACAAGCTAATATTTAATTATTGCAGGGTCAATTTTACGGTTAGACACCTTTCGTAGGTGAAACCGACATAAAATTTAATTCTAAAAAAAATATTTTAAAAAAATGTCTCAGATAAGCCTTTTTGAAATAATGATATGACAAATCTGTCTACGGTTATTTCAACACAATCTACCGGCAATAATGTGAATTCGTTCTTTATGGTCTGTGTGTCCATTTTTGATGGTTATGTTTCACAAATTTAGTACAGGATTTCCAATTTTTGTCTTTTTGTATATTATATGCTTAAAACACGCTTTGGTTGTGGTTTTAATGGCGGCGGCGAGTGATACAATTAAAATGGGATTATTTTTCGGTGTTTATACTCGATTTTAAAGTGAACGGAAGACATATTATTATAATCTCTATAATTTATTTTAAAATTATGATTTGTTGTTTTTGTGGTTAAGTTAGTTAAACTAAACGAAAAACTATAACCAAAACCGGTGTGCCA
>JAAAKO020050862.1:0-11124 GCA_010015015.2 Bolitophila cinerea
TTGCGGCAATTTCGACACAATCCTAGATTGCGCAATTATTAATTGCTTTCACACGAGCGCAATCCAGAATTGCGTCGCAATTTCAAGAAATTGCGTGATTGAGCAAGTCGTGGGACTGTAGCTTTAGTATTTAATTTGGCTAAACTGCAATTAATGGGCTGAGCGAAATTTTTCTAATAAAAAAATACGAAGGTCAACTTCCACTACATCCCTAATTAAACGTTTTGTTAAGTGATGTCCGCCAATCGTAAATGGGCCAATTCAGTATTCAGCCAATTCAACTATTTATACATAATAGATATCATATCATAATTATATCCGACATTACCTTTAAAAAAACTCTATGTTTAGATTAAAAATGCGACACTTATCCACATTATAGTTGTAATCAAACAGACCGCTGTCATAAAAAAATAATCGGAACGAGCTATGTTTCTTTGATAGCAATTAAATCATATTTATAGTGCTTGATATAAATATCTGTATTTTGATCTTTAAGGTAATATATTTGGATAATGCATACACACAAAATATGAAGACATAAATCGTTTATATTTTTAATAATATTAAACATTTAATAAATAGTTTAATTATTTTTAATTTCTATAAAACAAGGTATATTTAGTATTATTTAAATTGAAACGCAGAATTTTAAGCCTCTCATGGCCATTTATGCCATCAAAAATAAAGGAAATTTGTTTAAAGTTAAAAACCATCCCTTTTATTTGTTTAAGGACGGGGTTTATTTCAAAGGAGACAAATTATAGAGAAATATAACAATTTTTTTTAATTCTTCTCTTTTCTATTCCCTGGTAAATTATATTTTAGCTCTTGCTATTGTATTTTAATTGTTTTTGGAAATATTTTTAGCTTCGAAAAAAATAAAGAACGATACTACCAAAAAACAAGCCATACATTTATTGGTGAATCTGTAATAGACAACTTCTTCTATTTTATTTCAATAAAAATAGCAATGAAAACTTTATAACAATAATTTCATTTTAAATTATAACAAGCAAATTAGTATCAAAAAAGTTAGGTCTAGCAAAAACTTTTAGGCAATCTGCAGAAAAATAGATCACATTTTTTAGGCCAGGTGAAAAAAGACTTATTCTCTCTGAGACATTTCCTCTAATCCATAGTAATAAAGCCCCAAAATCACTTTAGAAAAACGCAGCAGGAACTGTTGTCAATTTTTCTATGTAAACTCGTTCTTTCAACTTCACTTGGTATATAATAATTAATAAATAATTGAGCTATATCTCTATCGACACCTATTGAAGCTACGTCAACTTATCCAATCCAGAGCTCCGTGAACCTGACCCTCCATCCAATTGACCATTTTTAACCATAAATGACCATTTTAAACTTTTGGCTAAGGTACACTTTATGGGGCGAAGCCTCAAAAAGTTTAAAATTGATGCCCTAGGCATAAATTTTTTCTCCTGATCATTTTCCGCATATTTTTTGTTTACGACTAACCCCCTATCACCCTTTTTGGGTGACTTTGTATGAAACTATTTTATTTGAAGAAAAACAAATAGTACGATTAAATAAATAATTTTTTTTAAATAACTGCATCATTAGATTTTACCCCAAAATAGGGATTAGACATGGTCACATTTTGAGGGGAAAGGTACATTTAGGGGGCGTTTAAAAACAAAAACGCCGAAGTGATCAGTTTTGCTTCCTGATAAATTTCCTCTTTTTTCGCCTAACCCCCTATAACCCGTTTAGGGGACTTTTAAGTTTATATCTTACTTCTTTATTTGAAGAAATAATAAAAAAAAATTAGTAGGAATGAATAAATGATTTTGAAAAAAATGCATCTTTAGATTTAATCCAAAATAGGGGTTGGGCATGATGTTTTCTAAAGGGGAATATTTTTTTAACCCTTTATAATATGTATGGATAAAGTACATTTTGCTTCGCAAAAAATAAGCAAAAAACTTGCAAAAAACAACCAAAAGACTAGCAAAACTTTTTGAGTTATTTTCACCTTTAGCAAAAAAAGGGTTTCCCAAAAAAAAAACAATGCCCTATTCAAACCTATTTTTTTTTCAAACAAAAAAGTTTGATATTAACTTTAAAGTCCTACAAAAGGTTGATGAGGGGAGGGCGCCATAAAAAAGAAGATGAATATGATCAGTGAGCACTTTGGAGATTTTTTTCAACGCTCCCTTTCCCTTCAAAATTTAGCCATATTAAACCCCTATTTTGGGGTACAATCTAATGATGTAGTTATTTAAAAAAAAATCATTTAGTCAAACCTACTAATTTTTTTTTTTTATTTCATCAAAAAAACAAGTTTTATACAAACTTGAAAGCCCTAATAGGGTGATAAGGGGCTAGGCGCAAAAAAAATGAAGAAAATGATCAGAAGGCCAAACTGAATACTTTGGCGTTTTTTTTGTTTGCTTTTAATATACGCCCCATAAAGTGTACTTTTGCCAAACTTTTTTTTCGGAATAACTTATTTATTGAGGGTGGTCCATTAGGGTCAAAAAGTGGTCAATCGAATACCGCAAAAAATCTGTTTTTTCTCTTTACGAAGTGAAAACGTGAAAATGTCAAGTTGGCCCATAAACTTATTTGTGGAATAACTTTTTAACCGAGGATGGTCAATCAATGTTTTTGGTGGTCAATTGTGGTCAAAAAGTGGTCAATCGAATACCTAATCTCTTTACGGGGTGAAAACGGGAAAATGTGAATTTGGCACCCGAACTTATTTTTGGAATAATTTCTAAACAGAGGGTGGTCAATCAAAGTTTTTGGTGGTCAATTGTGGTCAAAAGTGGTCAATCGAATACCAAATCTCTTAACGCGGTGAAAACGTTAAAATGTGAATTTGGCCCCGAACTTATTTTTGGAATAACTTTTAAACCGAGGATGGTCAATCAAAGTTTTTGGTGGTCAATTGTGGTCAAAAAGTGGTCAATCGAATACCGAATCACTTTATGAGGTGAAATGGTAAAATGTGAATTTGCCCCGAACTTTTTTTGGAAAAACTTTTTAACCCAGAGTGGTCAATCAAAGATTTGGCGGTCAAAAGTGGTCAATCGAATACCAAATCTCTTAACGGGGTGAAAACGGGAAAATGTGAATTTGGCCCCGAACGTATTTTTGGAATAACTTTTAAACCGAGGGTGGTCAATCAAAGTTTTTGGTGGTCAATTGTGGTCAAAAAGTGGTCAATCGAATACCAAATCACTTTGTGGGGTAAAGACGTGAAAATGTCAATTTGGCCCCCGAACTTACTTTTGGAATAACTTTTTAACCCAGAGTGGTCAATCAAAGTTTCTGGCGGTCAATTGAGGTAAAAAGTGGTCAATCGAATACCAAATCTCTTATCGGGGTGAAAACGGGAAAATGTGAATTTGAAACCCGAACTTATTTTTGGAATAACTTTTAAACCGAGGGTGGTCAATCAATGTTTTTGGTGGCCAATTGTGCTCAAATAGTGGTCAATCGAATTCCGCAAAAAAAAAAATTTCGGGGGTGCAAACGTGAAATTAATTCTTAAACCTTTTATCGGATTACCTTTTAAACCGAAGGTGTTCAATCAAAGTTTTTGGTGGTCAATTGTGGTAAAAAAGGTCAATCGAACGCCGCAAAAAAACATTTTTTTTCTATTTACGGGTTGGCCTCCGAATTTCTTTTTGAAATAACATTTTAACCGATGATGGTCAATCAAAGTTTTTGGTGGTCATTTGTGGTCTTAAAATGGTCAATCGAATTTCAAAAAAAAAAAACCTTTTTTTGATTGGGGGATTAAACTGGGACACAAAAAAAACTTTTTTCAAGGGGGAAGAGCAGTTTTAAAAAAAATGATTTAGTTTTAAAAAATAGATTTGTTTTTCCATCAAATTGAATATTGAATACAAAAAATACTATCTCAATTTATTATTGTCTATAATACAAGTATTTTAATACTTAAACTTATATTGTTCTTTTTTTGAAAATAACATGATATATAAATAACATTCATACAATCAACATTAAAACAAAATGGTAAATTGTGTTTTTTTTTAAATTCCAGTAAAAATTTCACTCATGAGATGAAAGCAACCTAAACAGACTTCAAATCGGGCAACAATATCCAAAAAAGACCCAACTTACCTCACTCAAGAGAGTCGAGCGTCCACAATCAAATAACGACTAAACGACTCGCCGCAATGTCCAACGGTCTTCCGCCAGTGGAAAACGGGAACGGTGACCGTCCCACGCGATTCCAAGTGAATCCGGTCGGGTACGGCGAGCGCGAGCGCGACCCAGAAGAAGTATATCGTCGCATTGCGGACCCGGACGATGGTGAACTCAACGAGTACGACACATTTCCCGAGGATGCGGCCAACATTGTAAAACGTCGCCAGTCCAGGTATGTCTAAATCGTTGTTAAGCTCCTTTAGGATTAAATTTTAAATATCTTTTTTTTTTCCAGATTATCCTCAATAAAGAGCAGCTTTCGCGACAAAGACAAGCCGTCCAAGTACAAAGACCTCCAGACGACACGCTTCCAGGTATCGCCGGACGACTCGGACTCGGAGAACGAAGAAGATCGCGAGGTCCTGCTGGACAATGACAACAAATACGGCAGAAGTTTCCGGTATGTGTTTAGTGGTTGATCAGGATTACATGCCGGTGGATTCTGCATGAGCAATTGACCATGTGCGTATTTTATTTCTAGACACCTTACTCGGGAGGCCCTGCCACGTATGGACAACTACCGGAATATGCTATCCATTCAGGCGGCGTACAGGCCAACATTGGATGACCTGCACAATGCCACGCTGTCGGGAAAGGTAAATAAGCCCTTTTAATATATATATTTATTAAAACATAAAAAAATCCGGGCAAAAAGAAAAACAAAAACAATATGTAAAATAAATTAAATTTTCTAAACTTTAAAATAATTCATTGAAAATTTGTTCCTAATTCAATAATAATGATAAACTTAGACTAACCCCCAATACAATAAGATTTTAAGTATTATTTCCTAAAATAACCTTTAAATTCTACACAATGATATAGCAGTACTGCAGCAGGTGTTACTTTAAGTAGTAATCTCGGAATTGCCAATCATTATCTATAATTAAATTCGCCTAATACACAGCTGATGATTTTACGATAAATAAGTATAATACTGTACGTTACCCGCGAAATGCGAGCATTTATGTTCCACGCAATAAAATATTATGTAATCACCATTATTTACACTTCACGCCGATAACACACAAATAATAATTAATTATTTAAGTTCGAAAATGATGCATTTTAAAATCATATATTCGACCGCTGTTCGATAACACACTCGCTGTTGCAATAACAGTAATTTTTCATGTATACGATAAAGATATTCTGTTCTTTTTTGCGATGACGTTATTTAGCCCTATTCTTATTAAACAATCGCTGCGTGCAGTTTATAAGCACAACATGTTGATTGGCAAATTTTCAATATTCCATAAAAAGAATACATGAAAATTTCTCAAAAGTAAAAATGTATTCATTTTTATTAACAAAAAACACATTTGAAACATTTACGGAAAAAAACTCGTTAGAAAAAAATTGTTGTAAATAAGGTTTTTGTACCCATAGGAAGTCTTTTCTGGTACATCAGCTTCTCTTCTATCTATAACAGCAATGAATAAAACCATATCCATAGTTTAAAGATTTTTTTGGAAAATCGAGTGCACTACTCTGAAAAATCTTAAAACCGAAAAATCCGTATTCTTTAAAACCATATCCCCGAAAATTGTACCTCTAAATAGAAAGAAATCATAAGCAGTAAGACACTGAAAGTCCTGTTTCTAAAAATTCACAATAACGTTTTCAGTTTTCAGTTTTTTTCTCCAAAAATAGAAAACACGTTTTCAGTAGAAAATAAATACCATTTAAAATGTGTAAATCTTAAAAAACTGAAGTCCATGGACATTATGTCAGTTTCAAACTGACGTAAGGTCCATGGATATTATGTCGATTTTTCCAAATACATGGATTTATTGTTAATTTTTTGATGGACATTATGTCTTTTTCCTTTTAAAAACAGACATAATGTCCATGGACCTTATGTCTGCATTTGAAAGGACATATTTTATATGAGCCAAACACAAATTGAAAACCAAATAAAATAGACATAATGTCCAATTCTCCATTTGGACATTATGTCCGTTTTATGTGGACAAAATGTCCATTTACTAAATGGACAGAACGTCCTTGGACCTTACGTCCTTTTAAAAGCGGACGTAAGGTCCATGGACGTTATGTCCGTGGACGTTATGTCACCTCACCCTATACAAGATACTATAGTTTCATGATTGCCCCGAGATTTCATCATGTTTTCCCCGGTTTTCCTGCGATTTTCTCAAATTTCCCCGATATTTTTCATGGATTTTCCCTGGATTTCAACTGGATTTTCCCAGGATTTCCCCAGGATTTTCTAACGAGAAATCTTGAAAAATCCCTCGAAATTCCCATGTAACGAAAAACTAAAAATCAAAAAAATTACACTCTAAGCTAAATTAATAATTATTTCTGAAAATTTCCGAAAATTTCTTGATATTTTGCAGGATTTCCAATAATTTTCCGAGATTTTAGAGGATTTCCCTAGATTTCCAGGCATTTTACCGATTCCCTAGGTTTTTTGTTAATTTTTTGTTTCCCGGATTTTTTTATTATTTCAATTAATGTGACTGTGAGACCTTCTTGGTATATTTCTCTGGATTTTCCTCGGATTTTCCCGGAATTTACACGGGATTTTCTCCCGAGAAAAGTTGTGAAAGATATGCCAAAGCAAACAAGCCGCTGTGTGATTCCAGCTGTCTAATGACAGTAACTTTTCGTGTCCTGGTCCACAATATAACGGCAGCATATGACACGTGCGGCCTAATTATGAACGAATAAAACCAATGCACCACTTTTGATTATAGGCCCCATGATTTACCGAACTCTTCTCTACACTGCCAAAAAGCATTGGTTGCACTCATGAGTTTGTAGTCCATGTGGTCTTTCCAGTAGAGTTTATTATCTAGAAAAACACCTCGGTATTTAATCGTGAACTGGGTTTGGTCCTAGATGAATTGTCCAGAGATCATTCAATCTGGTTTTCCTGGTGAAAAGAATCATTTTGGTCTTATAAAATCAGTGTTTCATTTTTATTGCAATAATACATTTTTGGCTCTGAGCTTTTCAAACACGGCCAGGAGGCCGAAGATTTAATTGCAGGTACGGATTCTCTAGTCGAAAGAGCGAGCCCATGTTGTCAAACATACAATCGAACCCATTAACAATTGGTGTCAGAATGAGATGGGCTCTTTTGATCTTGGCTGGAAAAGAGCCCGGACGTTTGTCGCAGCGTGGTAACTAACCACTTGTTTTGTTATCGAGTTTTCCCGGAATACCATCAGGCTTTGCCACAATGATCCGCTTAGCTAAGAAAAATAAGAAGAAAAGAGATAGCCAAGGAAGCGAGCAGTCAATGTTCATGAGTGCTTGTGCTTCATTGGCCGTAAAAAGTCGAGCTCATGGCCGTGATGTTATAGACAGGAAAAAGTCGGTTCCAGTTCATTGGTAGAACACCACAATATGTCGATGCAACTTTTACTTAAACAATTTCATTTCGGTCATTTGACCAAGATGCTTGTATTCGTCCATGAATTCGATATACCTCCTTTTGAGCTTTGAGTCTTTTTGGAGGAGATTTTTCAGGTATAGCATTGACATTCAAGCTCATTTCCTTGAGTATTTTCCACGGAGCTCGATTGATTCATTTCTGAAGGGAAGACGAACCACAAATCGACCAGAGGAATTCCGATAGTGAGTTCGCTCAAATTGTTTCTCGCACAGAATTTCTTCAGATGTGCAAAGTTCCACGTGATGTTAAATCGTCTCCAATTCCCAGAATCGATGGAGAGTTTTATCCAAACCAATGTGTTATTGTAAGGGAACAAGATCGTGTAGACCGAGTGTGTTGGGTACAGAAATGACCCATCCAAGAGTTCTGCGCTGTGCTGGTAACGCTTTTTGTTGATGACTTGCACGACACCAGGAAGAACGAGGTTTCCAAACCCATCAGAACCAAGTAACAAGTCGATATCTCCAGGTACATTGAATTGAGGCTCGGCAAGTACGATCGCATCGATCTTGGACAGAATAGGTATGTTGTACTTGTCGATAGTTGAGCTCTATGCATACGTCTGGTGATGCGCTCAATGATTAGAGCATCTATTACTGTCTTGGAGGTTTCGACCTGGTTTGCATCCAGTTTCTGACCAAGTCCAGCAATCGGATCTGATGCATGAGAACGCACAATTTTCAATCGTTGAGCACAGCGTTCCGTGATGAAACCGGTTTGGGATCCAGAATCAAAAAGCACGCGGACCGTTTGTCTATGACCATCACTTGCTTTTATAATAGCGATTTCTTTTGCCAAGAGAACATGTGTGTTGACTCCAAGTAGTGTAGATGTAGTATCAATAGTAGTATCGGGTCGTCCAGCATAAGCTGCTTCCAATGATCGACAATGGGTCTCGGTAATTGTATTGTCACGCCATTCATGCTCTTAACAAACGAGTGCACCAATAGCACATCCCTAATGCTCAACAGGAAACTCTTGCGAATTCAGAGAACGTGTCCATCCTCTTTCTCAATGCTGTTGCAGATTCAGTTGTCAGATCTGTCAAATTAAACATCTAATTTAGATGCGGGTTCACAATGTGTAACGTGACAGCTAGCACTTACGTACACATCCCCTATCATACGCAAGCAACACCTACCGTAAACGACACCAACCGTCAACAGAACCACCACGGATATCATCTGGCAACACCTAATCCACTGCCTCTAATAATGGATATTCTGGATCGTCTGGGCAGCACGAATAACTTGTCTTCGATCGATCTCAAAGATTTCTTCTGGCAGATACCCCTTTCGGAAGAATCCAAAGACCGCGTTTGCTATCCCGGTTTTGGACTGTGGCAGTACACCCGCCAACCATTTGGCCTGCACAATGCCTCACAGTGTGCACAACAGTAGTAGAAATCGTAGGGTAAGAGCTGTTTTTAGCCTTCAACGTTCCAGAGATCGTGATAGCTGACAATTCACATTAAACTTGTTTCGCGGTTTGTTTGAACATCGCTTACACACCACAAAACAACTTCGTAAAACGCATCAACAAAACTATAGGCAATGCGTTGCGCTATTATGTGAAAAAACCACAGGTTATGAGACTGCGAGCTACCAAAAATAGCAATAACGATAAGAACAGCGATAAATGAAGTCACGGGTTACTCTCCTTTTTACCTAAACTTCGGACGATCATACATCATGGATGCCAGCGACTACCAAGCATTCGATGACGTGATTCAAACTGAAACAGACACGAATCACCCAAAGCACCAAGAGCCAGTTCCTGCTCGAGCAGAAACCCTCGTCAAGTTCAAAACCATCTTCAAAGACATTGGAACACGAATCAAAGCCGCCTATGACAAAAATAAAAGACTCTACGACCAGAAAAGAAAACCAGCAATAGTGTTTCAGATCGGACAGTCGGTCTACAAAAAAACATCAATCGTCAATCTGACGCCGCAAATTACTTCTCTGAAAAGCTGGCACCTCTTTTCAAACCGTGCACAATCATCAAAAAGCACTCCGACCTGGTTGAAAACGCCAGAGCTTAGCTTAGAGTGTAATTCATCATCCAGGAAAGAAGAGTGTGGCATTCGATCACATGATGGTCCAGAGGTTCAGAAAACGTCTCACTCTGGCAATGTCCGCGAGAAGCACTCAAGGTGACCGACATACGACATTCAAGGTCGGCAAGATCCACAATCAAGACTGGTTCTTTGTGTGTGGCGTCATCAATCACATCAACAGTGAATAGATATATAAGCTTGTCAAAAAAGTCCTGCGGTATTTTTATTGATTTTTCATTTATTCATAAAATTTGTTACAATAATCCGATTTAAGTCAAATATGTGCCGTTTTGTTCGATGACTAGTTCCCAACGAGATGCCAACTTCATAATGCCCCTCTTATAGAAGATCGTTTTCTTATTGGCAAAAAACTCGGAGAGACAATTTTCACATTCCTCTTTTGTGGCCAACTTCCGACTACCAAGCTTGTTCGCCATGGACAGAAACAGGTGGTAATCACTTGGTGCCAGGTCCGGACTATACGGTGGATGCAAAAGAACCTCCCATCCGAGCTCCCGGAGCTTCTGGCGCGTCACAAAAGATGTGTGTGGCCTGGCGTTGTCCTGATGGAAGACAATTCGGCCTCTGTTGATCAAAGATGACCTCTTCTGAATGAGTGCTGCCTTCAAGCGGTCCAGTTGTTGGCAGTAGATGTCCGAATTGATCGTTTGACCGTGCATCGACCACGACCGTTTGCGCTTCAAGTTGTCGTAAGTGACCCACTTTTCATCGCCAGTTGAAATATTTTTCAATTCCAGGCAGCAACCAGTTGATCATATGCGACTGTTCAACAAAAGGATTCGTCCGTTAATAGCCAATGTTCATAATTTGTCTCAACCGAGCACAAAACCACAACATGCGATGACGGATAGGTTTGTGGGGCCCAAAATAAAAAAGAATGGCGCCGAGTTCTGCAGAAATTGCACGGAATGTCAGAGGTCAAAGGTAACTCGTCACACAGCATCACCCACTACAATGTTTACACCACCCTCAGAACGATTTGCTCATTTAGACATTGTAGGACCATTTCCGCCTAACTATTTTAGACAGGTTCACAAGATGGCCAGAAGCTATCCCAATTCAAGATATGACAACGGAAACAAAGGCGCGAGCACTTCAGTCCGGTTGGATTTCCCGATTCGGGACTCCAACGCAAATAACAAAAGACCAAGGAAGACAGTTCGAATCGACGCTCTTTAAAGAATTGCTTCACACGCTTGGAACAAACCGTTTTCGAAGAACGCCCTACCATCCGCAGTCAAACGGTCTAATAGAAAGTTTTCACCGCGATCCTGTGCCACGACCCCAATCGGTGTACCGACCACCTACCGATCATACTGCTAGGACTGCGTACCGCTCACAAATCCGACCTATACGCGTCTCCAGCTGAATTTGTTAATGTATTGACTCTTCGCATTCAGGGGGATTTTTTTTG
>JAAAKO020050873.1:0-11121 GCA_010015015.2 Bolitophila cinerea
AACGATATTGCTACTGTATTTACCAACTCCAAATGCCTTATGTATGCGGATGATTTAAAAATCTTTAATAAAGTCGCCACGTTATCAGATTGCGAGGGCCTACAGCGTGACCTGGATTCATAATCTTCATGGTGTGAGCGGAATTGCCTCTTTTTGAATATTGGTAAATGTAAAACGATGACCTTTCAATGCGGGTGTTCTTCATTTTTGACCTTTTATCACATCGCATAGACGCACCAAATTTGGTGTCACTAGTTCAATTTAATGTATACCTGCTCGAGTTTTGCGAGCACGACTTCTAAAAAATTTATAAAGCACAGAAATTCGTATGGGTAAGCAGAGCCAATAAATAGTATGACCAAGTCTTTTAACCGTTTGTTTGACTTCAATATTTCGCGAGACGCGTTCCGGCAAAGCATTAGGTGTAACACGGAACCTTGAATTTATTGATAATGTTTTACACGTCTAGAATTGTTCAGCGCTACAAGTCCTGTAACATTAAGTGCAAAATCTCATAATTATATGTTTGGATAGTTGTCCCTGGATGGATTTAATATATGAGCCTGATTTTTTTATTATATTCTTTGATGTTCTATTGTTTTACTAGATATTTTGTTTAATTAATAATGTATTATTTTGTTTATTTACAATCTCAAATGTATGTTTATATTTATGTATATATTTATTAAATAAATTGGTCAGTAGGCTAAAGCCGTTGACGACTTTAAAAAACAAAATTAAGATGCTATTTATAATTCCCAGTGATGTGGTAATTATGAATTAGAATTTTAAATTAAAAAATATACTCTATATATTACGATTATTACTAAAGTTAATATACAGTTAATCATTAATACAAAAATTTTATGGCTGAGAATTTTAAAAGTTAGTAATCTAAGTTTGTTTGTAATTAGGGCATGTATTACCAAAGACTTTCAATATTACCGGTAATACGGTAAAAAAAAACAATCTTTTACCGGTTAAACCGGTAAAAATGAAAGGCTTCAAAATTGTTAAAAAAAACATTGTCTCGATTATCGGATCTCTTTCTACAAAAGACCTCAAAGACAGTTAGTTAAAAGCTTTACAAGTCTACTAAATTTCTTCATAGTGGTTAAACCATCACACGATGTCATTGGCTATCGACAGCATGAATTATATAAATTTTTGAATCCACCAATACAACGCAGGCTTCTGATGGCAGTGCTAATGATGGCGATGCTGAAATTTGATGTATTAAATTAATTAAAACAATTTGCTTTCGCAAATCATCGGGTTTCACGATTTTTTTAAGTTTGCTTGTTTTAGTTAACTTCAGTCAGTCTTAAAAAAGTCATAAGATTTTTTTTTAGATATTTTTTGTTCTTTTTTTGTAGATATTGCAATACGGGATTTTAATATTTGGAATTAAGAAATACGGGATGTCGAACCCAACCCGTTTTTTGGATTTGAAATGGATACATTTAATGAAATTTTACAAAGATTGTATTAATTAAATAGCCGTATTTACCGGAAAAACCTAATAATTTTACCGGTAAACGGTAACAGTGAAAAAGACGCTTTTACCGGTATAACGGTTTCGGTATTACCGGTAATGCATGCCCTATTTATAATATATTCCAATCAAATCATTAAATATTCAAAGTACGAGTATGTACAAAAATTAATAAAAATGTATATTTTTAGGTATATATAGGGGCTGGTCAGATCATGGTTAATGTGCCGCTTATGCTGAACTGCTCCAGTCTTGAAGCTTATTTTAGGGGCATTTTGTTTGTTTAATCCGAATAAAATTATGTTTGTTATTTTTCTAACATATATGTTGGTTATATTCTAGGCAAAACAAAAATAAACAAATATATTACTTTTATTAGCATAACAGTCAAAAGAATCCACTCAAATTAGTTTTAATGTTAGTTTTCAAATTTCGAAATTATTAGTATACGCAGAATTAAATTATTTCGAATTCGGCTAATCATAAGCCAAAATTTCGGAGGTGGGTTAATTTTTACATACAAATAAGTCAGAATAAAATTAAGCGTTGTAGAACAAAACACGGCATTTGTTTGAGCACCCTCATCGCATCTCCGCGATTTTTAGGAGTCATTATTTGCCTTGAAAGTGATTTTTTGAGATATTTATGATACAAAGATCTTTCTTTAGTTAAAGAACTGGTAACATAAACGCCATCTGCGAGTATACGTGTTTTATTTTTGAGTGCGTTTGCGAAACCAGTTACGATCTGGTGTCAAAATAATTGCTAAATTCCCAGATATTATATATTGAGATTACTTTATTTTTAAGATTTATCTTAACTAGATATCTATTAGCTATACTCTACACAATACATATATACTAAGGTGAGCATTTCTAATTATTTATTAATGGTTATTCACTATATAATTTAATTCACAGTATAATTTAAAGTCGTCCGAATCCATTTGAATTATTATTTGAATTATCATGTCGTCCATTCTAACGGCTAGTATCAGAAATAAATTCAATCGCAAATTCTATTCGAACGTTTATTTTCTGCCGCAAGATTGCTTATTTATGATTCTAAAATGTGGTACTAAAGTTGATTCAAAAATAATTTCTAATGATAATTTATATGATTCTGATTCTGATCTGTTTTTGTCGTTATCGGCTTTTCCTCTTTTTAATTAGTTGTTTATACAATATTATAAACAATAATTTAAATACTTATACATTCATTAAAAAATACAACAAATGAATTAGGTAAAATATTTAAAATAAAATAATAATAAATCAGGCTCATTATATTAAATCCTTCCAAGGACAACTTTACAAAAATCTGACATTAACAATAAAAATTTTCCTGGTTGAACGCAACGCTTCGCCAGAACGCGTCTCGCAAGATATTAAAGTAAAAGAAGCGGGAAAGAATATTCGGCCATATTAGTCATGGATTTATACACTTTACAACTTTTAAGTAATCATACTTGCGCAAAACTAGAGCAGGTTGATTAAATTGAATTGAAATTGACAACAAATATCTCTTTTTTAATTTTCAGATATATTTTCCTTTTCTTTTAATGTTATATCACAATAAAGACAGCTCACGGGTTTCCTTGACCATAGCAATAATTCCATCCAGCACTTCCAGGCAGTTCGGTATAATCTGATCCGGAGGCAAAATGAATCCGTATGGGCCTTGAATTTGTATATAAAAGACGATGCAGTTAAAGTATATTATATTCAGAGATAATATATGTTTATATAAAAGCGGCGCTTACCTCCGGTCCTGTCGCGGAACTCAAAGGTGTAGCCAACTGTAACGTTAAGCTTTGTGACAACATAGTCTACCGATGCACCGGAAGTCGCATCTGAAAGTGCAACATAAAATTAATGCATTTATTATTTGATTATACACTCATAAATTCCAAAACTTACACAGCACCGTCGATGAAGGTCCCATTCGGTATTGTGTGCCAAATCGTTTCTCAATGGCTTCGATTGTCTTGTTGCCAATAGACATCTATATAATTATTAAGATCATAACATAAGATATTATAAATAATAATTCGCCGTTGACTAAATATTATAAAAAAACTCACCAAACTCTCGTATTGCTCAATGTGTTCTGAGGTATGACCGTACGGAAACAAAAAGTACTGTCCGTACGAATGGAAGGCAAGGTACACTTTGACTTGGTCCGCCAGCGAGGTGATGAAATCCGCGACCAGTATAGACTCTGGCTCTGAGAATGCAAACGCTCCGGGATATGTTTCTGCGCAAGGATTTGCAGAGACTCCAACGGCTAGAAAAAATGAATTCGTATAAAATGTTGGTTTATGCAAAGCATTGTTGAATTACTGTTCCACTGAACGTTAAAATTGCGATTGGCATCAGCTCCGATGCACTGGTCCGTTTGGGGCTGACGTGTTTTCCTCCAAAGCCGGTACTAAAAAAAACACAGATTATAATATTGTCGCATTCAAAATCTTGTCGACGTTATCTTACATTAGTATGTGTGTACACAAATCCGTCGACATTAAAGATCGGCACAAAGTACCAGTCAATGTTTTCAGCGATATCACGAACGTCCGTATCGTTGGAGGTCAGCAATTCGTTCAAAAGCCACGTCGCTGTAGCCGACGTGATCCATTCGCGTGCATGAATGTTGGCTTCAATAAAGATTGCAGGATTACCCTGAAATATAATAAAAATAGTATAAAAGAATTTAATTAGAGGTTATGTTATAATAAGTGTATAATTTATCCGTTACGTACCTCCTTGTGAGACAATCGAATGGCGCGCACCGATCGGTTCTCGAAAGATTGACCAAGCTCAAAATTTGTCAACAGATTCGGATAGAGTTCCAATTGAGTGTCTAACCAATCATAGATTTGTTCGTATGTGTGATATTCGGTCCAACCAAATGTATCGGATCGTTTCTTGGGCTGTTCATTGTCAATTAGTCTGCAAATATAATTATTTTTTCAAATTTATTTTAAACAAAGATAATAAACGCCGCCCTTACATTTGTACATTTTGTACTTTCAGCGTGGCTGTAATCTTCAACGCCTCAATGTATTCACGGAAATGAGCGATTTGGTGTGGTGCTACCATTACGTCTGCGGTCTCACCAAGTCTCGGTGTATTCCAGAGTTCATATCCAGCAATGTGTTGGTCTTCAATTAGCTGCAGACTCTTTAGCTGATGCTCTGTGTCCACATTTAAACTGAATACCTGGTAATTATCAAACCTGGCCGGATTTGAAGCCACGTAAGCGCAACAAATGGCCAGAACAACGTAGAGTAATCGTATCATTGTAATGAATGTATATATTGTGCGACAGTCTGTAGAAACAATGGTCTATTTATACAATGGTTTTTTAAAAATATTTTTTATCAATTGGAGTAGCTAGACAATCGTCATATTATAAGGAAGATTAACAATGTTATTTGCCTAATATTATATGGTTAAATATAACGGATATATGTCTATATTATTTAATATAAAATGCGGCCAATAAGATTAACAAAAGAAATACGTTTTAAGATATAGACCTATACTAAGCAATTTATTTTACAAGCTTGCATGTATTTATCGCGATAATCGCTAGACAAAATAAGTTAGTATATAGTATATGTGTTTGAAATGCAGGTACCGATACATTAATTGAAACAAAAAACACGTTACTGATTGTGTTTAGATAAGATGTAGATACTACATAAGTAGCTTCTTGCAAATATCTAGAAAACATACTGTTAAACACTATGTAATTTATATGTTTAATTGTTCTTATCAATAAGCTTGTGAATGCTTAAACGACAATGCAATCGAAAATCACCACCAGTATTAGGTTGAAAACAAAGGTAAAATTAAGTCTATGCCATCCTTATTGATGGTGGTGCTGATGTTATGGTACCACTTCACAAGCTGCCCGAATTCGAGGAGCTTATGAACAATTTAAATTTGGAGACATTAATGGTTATTTATAAAAATTATATGTATATTAATTTTCTATTTATGTAATATAGGCTTATTGATAATGAACGTCCTCGTAACCCCGGTGAAGAATTCGGCTGGTCAGACTATTACACACTCGCATGGTTGGATAAGATTGTCAGTGAGAATGATGACCTAACCAATTACAATTACGGATTATCATACGAAGGAAGAGCTTTGCGCGGGATTAAACTTTCTCGTCAAGCCGTAAGTATAGCACGAGAATTTTTTATCCAATAAATTAAATTAAATTTACACTGCAGGGCAATCAAGCAATATTTGTTGAAGCAAATATTCATGCCCGCGAATGGATTACCTCAGCCACAGCCACGTGGCTATTGAACACACTGCTGACAAACACCAGCTCACAGGTGCAACGTTTGATTAACGAATTCGATTGGATTTTTGTGCCAATTATCAATGTGGATGGATTCGAATACTCGCACACCACGATTCGTTTGTGGCGCAAGACCCGTCAGCCAAACTCGTTGTTCTACACTGGTGCCGATTCTAACTGCTGGTGCCCTATGGACACACCTATGATACTCCAAGCAACTACGAGGATTTGGTATGATGTTTGCAGTATGATTTGAATAAAGGGATCGTAATTAACTATAATTGATATTATTATATAGGACAATTGGATTGAAGGGTGCGGATGCACTGAAAGAAGTGTACGGAACAGTCTACACAACCGACACAATGGCCAGTAAAATTTGTATGTTGAATCTTTAATATTTCTGGATTTTATACTAACATTTTTTATATATGTATTTGCCTCTGCTGGTAGCACGGACTGAGCATACGGTCAAAATAAGACCAGATTGGCGAACACATTCGAACTTCGTGATCGTGGTATGAACTATTGAATTTTATTTCGTGAGACAATTATATATATTTTTTTATCTATTCAAAAAAGGTCAATACGCTATCATCCTAAAGGGAAAATATAATGTAAAAAAAAAAATATCATATATATATCATATATATATATATATATATATATAATTCTAAGAAATAATATTTTTGGTTTTTGTGCTGGTCAAAAAAAAATTTTATATTATGCAGCAATTTTTCAAGGTAGGTTTAATATGATTTTGAATAAATGTTTTTTTGCTTTTTTTCAGGTTTAGTTTTTACAATATACATGTTGTTTGGCTTAATAAATTACTGAAAAAACCTAATTATTCAGCAATTAATCAGGATGAGCTTTTCTTAATTGGTTTAGCTTCTTTAATTATTGTTCATGTTACGTTATTCAGCTTCAAGCTGAATAATGTCTTGGACAAGAGCTCGATAAAGCATATATTAAAGTCTTTTTAAACTTTAAATAAGGAACAGAGTAAAAAATTTAAGGATACTCAGTCTAATACAGACAATATAGACAACAAAAAACGATTTAAACACCTGAATAACATTAGTTGCGTGAAGGGAAACATGTTTATTGGGCACAAGTTCAACTAAATGTTAACTACAAAATAACATATAAAGAAGAGCACAAATACTAAGTTGATCTTGCTTCATAAATAAATAGGTCACACGAGCAGTCGTAAAGTCGTAATCTAATCTAAAAATCCATTAAGTTCTCTTCAACTTTAGCATCGTTAGATAAGTATTTTGTTTATTTATAGAATTTAAAAATCGATAAAATGAATCATAATTTTAATCATTTCTGTAAGTTTTTATCACCATTGATTATTAATTTCAATATGTTTTATATGTAATTAAAGACTCTATTAAGATAAACACAACAAGCCTTTTTGCAGAATGACGATTTTCTACTTGTTTCTTACTACGATAATTGCGATAAGTTTCTTGAAAATAGAATCGCATTTCTGGAGCGACCCAACATCTTATTATAAACATCAAAGCGACGCAGAAGAGCTTGGATGTCTTAGATTTTTTTCGACTCTCTCTTTTTCTTGAATTAAGCATCTACGCTTTATTTAAACATTTCGTTTTCGTTGCGTTTATTTCATTCAAAAATTGAATGCACTTTCATTGCCCTGATGAAGTTCTCTGAATTATGATAATGAAACAAGTGAATTAGTTAATGAAATAAAAGATTGTTTTTAATTGTGACACATTCATCTCCTGCAACATTATAAAAGATAAAGGGAAGCTAAAAATACATATTGAAATCAAGTCAATCATCCCATTATCTTATCTAATCTTATTCTAGCTTTATAAAAATGTAAGAAATAGTCTAACTAATGCATTTCTTCTGTTGGTTGCATTGGTAATTATACGCCTAATTAACAAACTCATTTTAAGCCACCGAATAGCGCGTTTACGTTTTACAGCCAATCATTTTGATATATAATTATTTTCAAAATAATGTCGTGTGCAAATTTGCTTCCGGTTAATAACACGCATTGACGAATTTCTACATCAAATAATTTAATTCTATATACATTTATGCGCACACATTTTGTTTATTATTGTCGTATAGTTGAAGTTGTTGTTGTTGAATGATGTTTGGCCGACTAATGAGAATACCGAGGACAAGCGCAATTGCGGCTATGCAGATGTGTTGCACCCGAATATTGCATACAATATGCACATCTACATACACGTGTGTTGTGTATACTGTATATATACTATAGTGTGGGGTCCGCAGAGGCAGAGAAAGTGCGCCATAGGTACTATAAATAGGATTTGCAGTAATTATATACTAGTTTATTTATACTATATAGTAGAACGATACGAAGGCAATGCTGACAGAATAGACGGATGGTTGACAACATTTCAATTTGATTATATAGTATATAGTATTTTATGATGAAATATATCTTGTAATTATGCAGACTTTTATTTGATGGGGTTAGGCGTTTATTTTAATAGAGTGTACGATACAAGTTATGTTTATGAGGAAATGATGTTTTGGATTTATGTGTTTAGTTGGAAAATTACACTAGCGTTACACTCGTTTTTGATATGGATTGCTATGCATCCATAAATATGTTTTTATCTGGTAGATAATATTTATGCGAGGTAAAGAGGTGTTTGATTAAAAAATATATAGAAAATCAGCTTTTAGTTATTTTAAAATAAATTAATATCTCAGAAAAAATACACTTTACATATTAAAGCTTTAATAAAAAAAGAGACCGGAAGAATAGTCACTAAAAAATTGGAAATAGTTACCTAAATAGTCATTATAAAAATGCTATAAACTAGGTATAATAAATAAAATAATGCAAAAATACAAAATAGTCGAAATTTAATAAAAATAAAATACCATTTTTTTTATTTTATAAACATTAATTATTTTATTTAAAAAAAAACAAGAAAACAAACTAAATATCAATAGCAATTTTTTATGACCATTCAGCTTCGGAATTTCAGTTTCGAGTTCAGCACGAACTTAGTACTAGAAATTATTGGTTTGCTGGAGTTTGCTGACATATTATATGAATGTGTTTTTAACGAAGATATAGTGCTATTTTGCAATAAAAGATGATAACGCAACCATACAGGTTGCACAAATTATTTATTTATTTCAATTTTGGAACTCATTTACGACAAAATATAATATAATGCTAAAATAGATACTAAAATAGTTATTTATAATTTTAAATAGATACAAACATATTTTTTAGCAAAAAAAAGAAATTTTTTGCATTTTTAAAAGTTGAAGAACTTGATTCGTATAGATACCTTTCCAAAATTTGCATACATAGCCTGAAAAAATTCTAATTTATCTATTTATCCGGTTTCTAATATTAATAAAAACAAAATAATAAAATAAAATTGGTGATGTGAATTTTACCCCGAAGACACTAACCCGCTGACTTGACTTTTAAACAAATGAAAAAAACCCAATGGAAACATTATTTTAAGAATTTGATTTATGGAATTTGTCCCGTCGACATTTCCATTTTTTTTGGTATTTGCCCCGCAATCGCTCACCCCGCCAACACTTATTAAATTTAGACTTATAAAATATGTTACACCTTGCTCCAGATGGGAGAGGTGCCAGTTAGCTTTTCAGGAACGCATTATCTTCCAACGCCCTGGATGAGACTCATCAAAATCATAATGGTCGTTCATTGACACATTTTGTAATTGTATTTCATACAAAGGACCTACAACCCGCCGAATTTTGCACATTTTTTACGAATTTCGTACAAACTATTGATTTTTTGGACGCTTACTCCGCCGTCGTCCGCCCCGCTTACCTCACACAATTAACAGTGCCATTGAACATTATTAAAATATTATGAGGGTGAATATAAATCGTATTTTCAAGATTTAAAAAATATAACAAAACGGAACTGGCGACGTCGGGGTGAGAGTCCAAAAAATCAAATTCGTAAAATATTTGCGAAATTCGGCATGGTGTAGGTCCTTTGTATGAAATGTCATTGTTAGCGGGTTGAGTGACCTCGGGGTAAAATACTAAAAAATGTGTGAATGTCAACGGGAGGAAATTCCGCGGGATGAAATTCGCGATTTCGGAATTCTAAAAATCAAATGTCTCATATTGTAAACTCGTTTGTATGAATTTCAACGGAGTCTATGGCATATGCTGCCAATAAAATTTACTTACAAACAAAACAAATAATAAAATAATAATAATAAAATATAAATAATAAAACAGATAAAAATTCTCGAAACAAAGAATGCCATTATTTCTTTATTCAGGGTAGTACCGTGTTTCTTGGTTAATTTAAATAAATGTAGAAGTAAAAGGTAAGGGGGAATAAATTATAAATTATTTTCTACAATTCTACAATAACTTAACAGTTTTTTGACTTATTAGACTTATTAGAACTTAGAATTATTAGAATCTTATTCTTTGTTTTCAGACGAGAACTATACTGAAAATGGTATCCTAAAAATACGGTTGTTAAAAACATCAACAATCTGAACACCCTATATTGCAGCATTGGAGGGTATTGATTCATGGGCTGTGATTGCACATAACGGATGAGTCATTAATTGCTATCGAGATTCCCCGCCAAAAAATGTCTACTTAACAAATTTTTGATGCCATTACCCGTAATACAATTGGAATTTAAATCGGTATTAAAAAACGCATATTTATTTTTAAACACAAACACGCCAAACGCATTCAAAATAATACATTATAATATATCAAGTACATATATACTACTAGTATAGTGTATTAATATAGTATAAAGCACATATGCTAAGTATATTGTCTGTCTCTCGTTAGAGTTGTGCGCCAGAGTGGGCGGCTCAGAATATAGGAGAACACCAATATCTGATTTATGGTTTATTTTTAAAATATTGTTGTTTTCGAGCTCGACGAGGTCTCATTATAAGTTTTCGCGAGGAATACAGTGGTTTTCTGTTTATTCTCGCAATATAATATATAGTCTGTAAAATGCATATATCAGTGTGTGTGTGTGTGTGTGTGTGAACGAGAAAATATATGTGTGATGGAATTGAGTCCATATTACATGTGATTATTATGACAACTGTGTGCCGCATCGCATTTTCCGAGGTGACGTTGACACGTCAATTAAGGCGTGAGCATAATTATATGTAATGTAACATATATATATATATATTATATATTATGTATATAATACATAATTGTATATTTGTATATATATATATATATATATATATATATATATAGTTGGCACACGTGCTAATGTATTTTTTTAACACGAG
>JAAAKO020050884.1:0-10000 GCA_010015015.2 Bolitophila cinerea
GAGGTTAAAAACGCGACGGCTGTCACTTGCCGCTGCGGAAATATTAAAAAAAATTGAATCTACCGCAGGTGCGGCAAGCTGCGTCTTGCGGCTTGCGGCTATGCGTATTGTCTTCTAATTGGTTGAACAGTATATTTAGTTGTCACCTTGCCGCATGCCGCACTGCTTGCCGCACTCTACCGCACACATGCTTAACACGTTTTGACGCAAAAACAGTGAGCAACGCATTCTAGCGTATACGAGTGTGCGCGAAATTACACGAATCTTGTGTCGTGCTCATGTCGTCGTGTTAACGCAGCGTCAAAATGCTTGTCGTTCGCATTGAAGTGTTCGGCTAAACTCGACCCCTGACAGAATTCCGATTGGGCTCACTGAGAATACGGCTGCTTGTGTATGATCGATTATATTCGCTAAAAAATGTTAGTTCGTTGTATCAATATTTAACAATTTCTAGTTAAGGAATAAAGTAAAAACAATTGTATGGAAAAAAATTAAGATATTTTAAAATTGTATGTGTCTTTTTGTGTTATACCACGCATATTCATTTGAAACAAAATAGTTGTATGAGGCAAAATCTTGTTTGCAGATTCTTTCTTAAACATCTGTTCCATAGAGTTCATATACCTAGGTCTCTTAACTGTTGAAAAATATTAAAATTAAAAATATTTAATTAATGGTAATTTTTCAGTACTTTAGCTGGTACAAACTTTTTTATTTTTTATTTGTTATTATCAAATATAAGAGAGAAATATGCTTGTGTAATACATAATATTGTTTTTTTATGGTTGAAAAAAAAGGATTGAAGTTTATATTATGACATAGGATGAAGCCGCGCCAACTATGTTAACCATCCACCACTATACACATAGCCAAACCGTGAAATAAATTAAAACTATAATGTATACAAATTTGAACACTATGAACATTGAGAAAAAAAAAAATATTATAGATACAAGCGTAATAATAAATAACATTATAGTGATGATTTAAATAATTCAAACATATGCTTTCTTATTTTAATCTTAAATTGTGTTTTGTTCAGGTCTTTAAGTTGGATGGAAGTTTGTTATAATTTAAAATAGATGTGTTTAATGTTGCTGAAGTTCCCATTTTTTTGCTTCTCGTATGTTGTTGTATGTTATGTGCAGTTCGTGTTGGATATGTATGTTGTTGGGTATGAGTATTGTATTTGAGAGTATATAATTATGAATAATACTGTGTATTTGTGTCGCTTGAATACATTTTATTAATTCTTTTACTGGTAATATCTGATGTTTAATGTGTATTTGTTTTGTGTTTTCATCTCTTTTGTGTTTGAACATATTTCTTATAGCTTTGTTTTGGATTATATGTAGTTTACTTATGTGGCAGAGTTCCATACAATCATACCGTATATAATATGAATATTTAATAATCTATAATAAATGGTTTTGTATACTTGGAAAGGACATGCTTTGCTAATACCAGCCATCATTGATGATTTTCTTATAAGATAGTTGAGCTGTATATTCCAGGAAATTTTATTGTCTAGATATAAACCGAGGTATTTGAAATTGATAACTTCATCTATGATTGTGTTGTTGTATTTTATGTTAAAGTGCATGTTTTTTTTGGGTGATTTGATCATATATTTCGTTTTACAGGTGTTTAGAGTTAGGTGTTGTAAGCGTTTTCATGTCTTCATTAAGAATTATGTCATGTCAGATTGATTCACGTCAGAGTATACTAATGCGATATCATCTGCATTCATATATGCTGTTCCATGTAGTTAAATTTCATTTATGTCATTGATATATAAAAGGAATAAAGTTGCCGCAAGGTTTTCTTCTTGTGGTCGTCCTTCTTCAACAATTTTCAGTTGACTTCTACTTCAGTGTCTTCTATATTTATGTATTGTCTTCTATCTGTCAAGTAGTTTGAGAACCACTCATGTTCTTTTCCTCTTATGCCATATCTCCATAATTTGTTTTTAAGAATATGTCTTACAACTGTTTCAAATGCTTTCTGCAGTTCAATAAAGATTATAGTTTCTATGTTTTGTTTGTCTTATTTGAATGTCAATAATTATATCGCAATTGGTATTTGTATTTGTTGTAAATATTAAATAATATTAAAAAACTGCTATAGCAGCTTAATCGCTAGCCGCGGGCTCGATTCTAAAATCTGATATCCATTTGTGGCCATATTTTTTATAAACAACCAACAACAAAAATAAAATGTGAAGAAATAATATATTTTTATTTTTATTTTGCATCCTAATTTTGTGTAAGGCTTATGCTGAAATTAAAAATCTTCAAAAGTTAGACGAAATACATTTTTTTAAATAAATTGACAGAGCTTCTCCTTTATATTTCTTGGTAACAAATATTTTAGATTGTACTTACTTTTACTTCAACGAAAAATAGGTAAATGACGATTAATTACTTGTTTTTTCAGTTTTTTTTTTAATTTAATTTCAGAAATTCAGTAACGACATAATTTTGTGTTTGTGATTTTCTTACTTTACCTTAAATGAACTTGTTACAATATAACGATAACATTTAATTTTCTTGTTAAAACAAAACTAGACTAATGCTGTTTACTAGAAGGAGAACACAGAAGTCATCTAACGTGATTTTTTTATAAAAACGTCTGAAGAAAATATCGTCTTTCGAGTATGTTAGTCATATTATTTTGTTAACGAAATTAATTTGTACGTTTCATATAAGTAGTTGCTAAATATTATTTTAAATATATTGTGTTCATATTTTTAATATATTTATATTTTATACAATAAACATTCTTTATTGATTTTTTATAGAATTGCTAGCGATATAAAATGTTGGAGAAGAGCTAACAATAAAATAATTTATTTTAAAATTATAATGTTAAATAAATATTGTATAAATAATTATAATATATTATCATTATTTTTGATATTAATAATGTACACAGTATATCAAAAATATTTAATTAATAAGTATTAAATATATATTTTTTTTATATTTTTCTAAAATATAAAAAAAAAATTTAAAAAAATATTTCATGCCACCCAGTGATCGAATCAATCGAATATGAGTGAATGCAACAGCAAAATGATATATACACTAAGAAATATGAAATAGCAATAAGTTGACCAATGCGTATATATGGAATATATTTAAAGGAGAAAGACTGAAAAATGTACGCCTCCAATTGTATTTGGTAAACTTCAAACGATCACTTATGAGATAAAGTGTTCTTATAGACAATAAATAAAACTGAAGGAAACACTAAGGCCAGACCTTAATATAGCAATGCCGAAGGGCAGTTGAATTAAAATAGAGATTTTGGATGTATAAATTGATTGTGAGACCCTCAGTTTCATTTTCTGCAATCGTATGGTGGCTAAGAGTTAGACTAAGCACGGTGCAAACCAAGTTGCAGCACTTACAAAGAGTTGCATGCATTAGTCTGGTGTCATACGAACAGCTCCAATATGAGCTGTTGAAATGTTATTTAACTTTCCTCTACTTGCTCTATTTATAGAAGCAGAAGCATTTTTGACAGTACAAATATTTCGAAGTATAAACAACTGAGAGTTGAGATCTAACAATCTCGGTCACAGGAAGATTGTGAAATCAGTTTTTAACAAAACAGACTATTAAATGATCTCCGACATTCCTTCGCAACAACTCCTCCTAGAAGAGAAGACTCCCATGTAAAAATTAAGTAGCTATCTATACAGATGGATGGAACCCGCAATAAGTATACCCTCTGGGTAAATAATTGACATTTTTACCAGGCAGAAATTATAGCAATGTCAGTATTGTTAAACTAAAAGATATACATTTAATGAACAAAAGTATTGTAATTTGCTCGGACAGTCAAGCGGCCAAACAACTTCCAGAACTGTTCAGAAATGTCTCGACAAACTCACAGAGCTATCTCTCAACAATGAGAACCCAATGCGGTGGATTCCCAAACGAATTTTAATTTTTAATGAATATCTTTTCAAAAAAAATAAGGAATGTCCTCCTCAACTTTTTTTGCTTGGTCAGAAAGTTATTTAAAGGAAGGCAAAATCATTTTTTTTCATAGACTCCAAAATGTACCTGCTTAAATGGCTTCAGACCGCTTCATAAGATGGATTAATTCTAGATCAAAACACAGAAATGTTTAAGTTTTGAGGGCTGTTTCCCAAAGTGGTCCACAACTTCTACCAACACATAATCAGACCCAGATATCCAAAATGTTATCGGCCATAAGACAATTGAAGAAGTTCTCATGAGAACCAGACCCCACCTGCATTAAAAGTTCTTCCAGCTCTCCACTGAGTTGGAAGCCAGGTCGGTGGCACAAATATATTGTATACATTGTTGGAAGATATCATTAAAGGTATCCATAAACATCGAGGATGTTTCTGATATGACGTAGTAAGATAGAGTAACCAAATCAGTGCTCCTCCTCAAGTGCCATGAGTTTGGTTTCCCGTATCCTCACAGGACAGTGTAGATAAATACATGCATAGGTTGCGCTACTATGGTAATCCAACCTACCGGTGTGGGAAAATTGAAGATTCAATATCCAGATTATCCACTTTTGCAAATGTGACCAAAGGACCAGCCACAATTAAACCTCAGTTAGACAACAGACCTTTACAAGGTAATTTCTTTGAATTCCTTGATCAAGAATGCAATAACACTTTCGTAAAGAACATCATCACAATTCTGCAGCAATGTGCAGATTTTAAACCCAAATATGAGAAGATTAATATAAAGGAAAGACCATCTGCGTTACTGAAGTTGTTAATGTCTATTACACCAATTTAAACATTCCAGACAAAGTTAACATTTCTGAGCTAAAAATGATTGAGAATAAAGTAAACTCAATTATTTCGCTAAATAGAAGGGAGAACATAAACCGCACATTGCACTTATCAATGAAACCAAATTAAAACCGGTTCATAAGTACAAAAACAACATATATAATGTTGTACGAAGTGACCGCACAGTTAAGAATGGAGGTGGGACTGCAGTGCTTATAAGAAAAGTTCTCTCATACATAGTTGAAAGTCTTGATAGTCTGCAACTGAAATCTGTTGAATGCACATGTATTAAATAAAATTGCTAAAAAAACCTTATCATAATCTCACTATATTGCCAGTCGGAGAAACTACTCAAAAAAGATTTGGACAAAATAGCAAATACAATTTAAAAACAGTGGAATCTGATCACTGTGGTGTTTGTTAAAGATGGAGTTAATGGACTCCATCAATAGACCCACACCACTATTGTTAAAAACATAAAAGCTACGAACTGACATGAAGAAGTTCTGATGTAGCCAGTGTCATATGAGTTCATAAACATGAAAAATGTCAGTTTCATGGTATCGGAATCTGAGCAAAATAGAAAATCGGCACCAACCGACGAAAAAGTGTCAAATGCTAGACTATGACATAGTAAATATACAATGAAAATGAATATTCAAAATAAATCTTCACATAATTATCATTTTTATAAAATAAATTCTTCATTATACTTTAACCTATATAAGTAGAACGCAGATTAAATCAAGAAGGAATAATATGTTATTACAATCAACTGATTGTAGATTGACCATGAACGATTTATTTGGCCAACGACATCAATAATTACATACAATTCTGTAATACGCCCGGAGTTTTCAAAAACGGAATACATTTTTTTTATCGTATTGTTTATAAAAAAGTTAGGTTTTGTGGTATTTTCGGAATGATGGTTTGAAATGGAATGAGGCCTTGCTCCTCGCTATCATCTGTTATAATTTTCTTGTTGGGACTTTTAGCCTCGTAGGTTGGCAGCGTCTTTTGGGTTGCGCTCAGAATTCAGAGTGCGGTCAATGCTGCTACAGTACTATCGGAGTGCGTTCGACGTAACCACAGATGTCGTACAGAAATTTCAACTAGTAAAGTTAACAATGTTTTACAATTCGTATATTTTGTATTCGATCGATTGATTATGATTTCGTCAGCATACCATATCTGATCATTAATGGACCATAGAAGTGGCCGACGGACTCGCTAAATAAAGTAAAAAGCGTTTTCTTTTTGTTGGATTGACTTTGATCATGATCATTTGATTGTCAGCATGTCTGGATTTCAAATATCAGGATGTAGGAAAACTCGCCCTGCAATATCTCGAAATAATTCACATGATTAATTTAATTGAAACATGCCAAATGGTCAACTTTCACACAGTGATTATGCCTTAGGCCAAGAATAAACATTTAAATCTGCTTGTATATTATTAGCGATTATACCAGACTGAATTGTTTTAAACATATTTTTTTATAATTCATAATATTACAAACAACTGATCCATAGACTATAGAGGTGGCAGACGGCCTCGCTAAAGATCTGCAGCTCTTATAACGACTAGACCGGCTGTCAGTCTAGTCGTTATAAGAGCTGCAGATCTTTAGCGAGGCCGTTGGCCACCTTCATAATGGCATAATCATGAGATGCAACATAATTTGACAAATTTCATTTTTTTAAATGGCAAAAGTCTAACTGCCGACTAGCATTTGCATGAAATGCATCATAACTATAGTGGCAAAAGCCTAATTCCTGACTAGGATTTACAAGACATGCAAAATAATTTTAAAGATTATCTTCTATTGAAAATTGGAAAAGTTAACTATTA
The DNA here is from genome assembly GCA_010015015.2 of Bolitophila cinerea. Classification (NCBI taxonomy): domain Eukaryota; kingdom Metazoa; phylum Arthropoda; class Insecta; order Diptera; family Mycetophilidae; genus Bolitophila; species Bolitophila cinerea. The sequence goes on from JAAAKO020050884.1 coordinate 6,642, forward strand.
AAACTGTGAGGCCATAAATTTAACATATAGTCAAGATCAACAATTTAATACACAAATGATGTTTTTGTAAATATTCATATATATAAATGGTTACCTGAAGTACAACTTATTATGTACTATGTGGCCATTACCGTATACGGTGAGAAATATACACATTACACATATCATATATTCGGCGTATCTGAAAGAGAGCATTTAAACTAGATTATAATACCATGCAGCAGTAGATGATAAAAACATCATCGCGTAAGATAAAGGAGGGCCACTGCAACAAGCGCAGCAAGAGTATATGATGTATATAAATTTCACTTGCGATTTTCTAATCTAAAAGATTATATGTAAATTATTACTCTGATCCAAATTATCTCCAATCCAAGATTTCCCGGATTTTGGAACCAATTTACAATTGTATATACGATGCTATATAATATTGCTGTGGTTGTACGAAACGGAAAGAACCGATTCAAACAAGCACAGTGATAAAAAAAATATATTAATGACATAAATATTATACAACCTTGACTGAAGAATTTAGGTCGTTTAGACTAGCGATTATAGGCTATGTCTACATCAAACGGGTTGTATTTGAAGAGTTAAATAAATCTAAGTAGGAAGGGAAGAGATATTGTATGGGTATCATAATGAAAAAGATTCATTATGCGTTATTTTAATGTCCGCCGAACAATCTACAGACACCAACGCAATATCCTTAAATGCACCCTGAGCCTGGCCCATCGGAAAAATTAGCGCTTAAAATAAACAAAGAGAATGTATAAATGGTGCTATCCGTACCCCCATCACAGATTAAAACGGCCCAAACTGTTCTTATAAAGACACTCTGAAAAAAACAAAAAAATATGTGTTTGTGCTGCTGCTGAAGCAAATGTAACAATATATCAACAAATACATATTCGGTCATTATTCCTGATAATTTTTGTTACCTGACCCAAAATAAATAAATTTTAAATTAACCTTTTCCATAAACTTTTTTATTCTCTCCAGCACACAAAAATACAAAAAAATACAAAGATAACACACTTAGACCTAAGCTACATCAATTCAATATACTACTATATAATGTAGATAACCAATTGCAGACCAGTGCCAGCGGCACAATTGTCTTGAAAAATGCATAACATCTATCCTAAACGAGCTGGACATCTCGAAGTGACTTATCGCCTTCTAAATAGCTACATAAAGTACCCTGAATAGTATATTAAACTTTCAAAACTTATGATTCAGCCGGTTAGGTAATTTACATCACAAATTTAACGCATTTTAATACCAACAGAAAATGATCTTCATTCCCAGTCGCCCACCGACGCATATATATATCTATATATATATTATTTCCACGTCCAGAAATTACAGACAAACCGTACATTTTGTCCAAATTAGAGATCGTCGAACGCGTGCCGCTAAAAACGATTTATTTTGGGTAATAATTCCCGTTCCTCTCAAAATACCTCCGTACCACGCATGCCGCCTTAAGTCAGCCGAGCTTAAATTGTCATCACGCAAGTTGTTAACATTTCGACGTGTGTTTATCCCTCGGGAATTTGTTACGGGATTTGCTGTGGATCATTTCAAATTAGATAATTTATGGTGATATGCGCACGCAAACAGATTGGTGGCGCTCTATGAAATTCTTCGTATCTGTGTGTCCGCGGAAGTTCATCTCTATATCTTTATTATTTTGAAGACAGGTTGTGCGTATAATTGAAAGAAAACGACATTATGTATACGTATATTATATTTATATATCAGATATGTATACCATACCCCTAAACCAAACAAAGTATATATCAAAGTAATAATCTCTTAAAAGAGACTGTACGCGCGCATCTTAATAATTCTAAAGTGTGCGGGCGAGCGTTATGTTTGTATAATTTAATATACCAAAAATAATCTTCGATAATAATAACTATAATATGTGTGTATATATACATATACTATATATAATATGTGTTGTGTGTACAATATAAATTACAATTGATTTAAATCCTATCCAAACAACAAATTCTTCTCAGCACGTTGTGCTCTACTCTTCAGTCTACATATAGCTCGTGCGAGTCTCCTAAAACTATAAAATAAACATTATTTAAAACCTATTTTCTGCGTTCGTCCGAGATTCGTTTAGTTTGTATATATGCATATATACAACTATGTGCATATATCTATACAATTAAAGTGTTGCAGAGATTTCAATGTACGATCATTAATGTCTTCCGGCGAGACACATTATATATAATAAAAAATATCCGTAATCGTTGCTGATTTATGAATTAGAATACAAAATTTATATACAACAATAAAATATTAATATATAGATTATTTATTTGTGTTATGGGCTATATTATATATACCTTATGAATCCGTGATATACATACTTATATGCAATATACAATGTAATCTAATCTCTATCAATGGAAGGATATATAATATATAAACCTAGACACATTAATTATTTAATTATAATTATTATATACTATATATTTAGAAGACGAGACGGATGCGTTCAATAACGATTTAAAATGATTAATATGCTAATCGCCATGTGAACTTAGTCTGGATTCAACGATAAACTATATGTATAGATTGTATATAGCGTATACAAATATGTGTAATTATGTGTATATTTAGCTTGCCTAAATTGTTAATGCCCAACAGCGAACCCGTCAACAGTCTAATACTCATGGTATTTGTTTATTTCATTGATTTATCAATGGGGCACTATTTTTTTGTTGGCATCGAATATAATTCTTAAACAGCGAGCAAAAGCAGCTATAATGCATCAGGGAACCCCCAGTGAATATAGCCGCATTGTAATGCACATGATTCCTCTAAGTCTGGCTGCATTTTACTATATGCATTATACACGTAATACATGTACTATATGAGAACATTAAATATATACATAAATACATATATATATATGTATGTTCTCTATATACACATATACGATATATACGTATGTATTTTGTTTTATTTTCAGAAAATATAAATACAAGTGTTTTTCACGCTCGACGGTTTTTTGTGTAGACAGCGTGTAATGATAAACAACGTAATCGGTGTTAATGGATTTATGGCGCTTGAATTTGTCTGGCCTCGCGTTAACATCTTCATTGACACTTTTTTTAATACACACATATACAGACACACCAACACACACACAAACAACGCAGATCAGCTTTTGGATTACAGTATATAGAACAGGATAAAAGTTTCGACAATTGTATATTATTCAATTCACTTCAGAAAATGGTAGGTGACGGATAGTCTAGGTGCAGTTTGTGTTTAAAGTGTAGAGTCTAGTATTTATTTCAGTTTAAAAACAGATCATATATTGCTTTCTTTAT
>JAAAKO020050895.1:0-11120 GCA_010015015.2 Bolitophila cinerea
CTGTAAGAAACAGTCCTTGTACATAGTACGCTGGGTAGATTGAAAGTAAGTTTGTATGGAAAGAAGTCGTGAATTTGATTAAATTAATTTGTTTAATTAAAAAATCTATCACTAGCATATTGCATTTAAAGTTTTATTTTTAATTTAGGAAAAAATAAACTGAAATATCTCTGATGATGTTTTTTAGATTAATATTATATTTTAGCAAGGTTATATGAACAATATTTTTCTAAAATAATTCCAAAATACAAGTGTAAATAAAATCTTTCTTGTAACTTCATTTGGTATAAATAGACGTTGATAGATTTTTCGATATCTTTTAACCCACTTATCTCATCCCACTCAAACTTGGTAAATAAAATCCATTGCACGAGACTTAAGTAAATATAAATATAAACCACTCCTTTTTAGAAGAACTTTTTTCGCAAAGGCAATTTAGCTGTAAAATTATATTTTTTTAAAAAATAATAAATAATACTAGCTTTTTGTAAAAAGTAACTAAAGGATTTAAAGCATTTAGAATTTTGGGTACATAAAGTTGGGCAAAATTTTAATTTTGATGGATCGACTTCGAAAATATTTTCTTTCGTTTTTTTCTGTGTACCTCAAATTTAACAAGAAAACGGAAGGTATAAGATATAAAAATTATAAACTAAAACCAAAAAAAGAAAAGAAATAAGAAATAAATCAAAACTAAACCACCGCGACAAAATCCTGGCTACGCCTCGCTGAAAATATATTTTATAGTAACGACATATGTTGAAAATTCTCAAACTATATCGGTCAAAATCATAAATATCCACATAAATTTAGAGCCTAAAGTTGTTAGAAGTCCGGGTCAGTCTAACCATCTACAAATATTTGGCCGGACTAAACCTTATATTTTCAATGCCACATCGTAATCAATTAATACAGTTTAAGATTATATGAATTTGTGTATATATTTAACATTTTCACTGTATATAATGTAAGTTCGATGTACAAAATAATATATATATATATATATATATATATATATATAACAAAGTTTACATAAAACAACCCAAATACACAATACTTATTTGTTTTCTTATTTATTCAGGCCACGAATTTGGAGCAACTCCAATAAAACTTGTCTGTTAAAATTATTTAGTAAATGTTTGTATTTGTTATTTTAAACGAAAACTTTGATGACTTGGGCAATGTTTTGATTTCCGTGAATAGTAAAACTTTTCTCACTTTATTTAAACGTGAATGATTTTATTTGTTGTTGCTGTGTTTATATGGTATGGTATTAAATATATATAGCATACTTTATCATAAATATCTAGGTGTAAATTGGAAAATGTTATTGTCTTAACATTTAAGATGTTAAGCAGTTTTATTGGTATGAACCAAATTACATAAATATTGCAATCTTAAATATTATTATGACGGGCGAGATTTTCATATGACTCAATTCGTTTCATAAATATTTTTGTAATACAAATAATAAATAAAAATAATAATAATAATCAAAATTACTATATATATTGTACATGTCCATTATATTAATAAACAGAAATATTATATTAGGCATACATATTTTATTTTATTACCGTGTATAGTAACAAAAAAAGACAGGAAATCAGCCCAGTAGAGAGCTAATAAATAAGACATTTACCTGTATTTATATAACGCGAAAAATCATTAAACTTAATCCTTGTCTTTGAAATTGCACTCTTGTTTGATTGGATTACTTCAAACCGAGATATTTAGTACATAGAACAAATTGAATTGTATATCTGTCTGTATCTGTTGTCTTCAAAATCACAATCAGATCAAGTTTTCCAAATATGGACCGGTTTTGTGTCAATCAATCGTAAATCATTGGCATTACCTAGATCAAAAATGAGAATATTCGCGTGGGAAATTTTATGTCGCACACCATATTCCAACGGTACAATATTTATAAAGGGTAAACGAATATTGCGTCAATGTCTGTGGTGGCTCCATGTTTTGTGGGTTACAAATATACGAGAAATGCATAATTTATTTGCGCTCGAGCCGCATGGGGTGCCATAAATAGAATACTCGCATTCCTCATGTATATATAGAGTTTGACGTTATGAATATTTCCTATAAAAGGATGTTCGTTTTGACCAGACTGTAAATTACGGTGTTACAGTAAACATTTTATGGGCATATACGCTGAGTTTGAGCATGGAAATTTGAAATAAAACACCCTGTTTATATGTTTTTTAATCTAAATAATCCAATTTAAATATTAGGACACGATTACAAACCTAGTAATAATAAGAATAATAATAATTAATTTTGCATACATTAGGCCGTTCATATATTACGTGATGCTCAATGGGGGAGGGGGTTTCAAATTTTGCTATGATATGTTACGGAGGCAAAGGGAAGTTTGTTGAGCTGTTGTTACGTAACAAAATAAAATTAAAATTTATGGGTATAAAACCAAAAGCTAATTTATTTATTTTCTTTCACGACTTTTACATTTTATTAATTTTATATTTTTATAAAATATACGATTTTTGCATTATAAATATATTTTGGCATTTTTAAATTTACAATTTTTTTAAGGTTTTTGTTATTAGTGTGTCTACCATATTGTTACCGCTTATATAATATATGGAAGGCCCATTACTAAAACAAATTTCAGTTGTAACCATAAAGATTAAACACTCTTTTAGGATTTTATTATTATTAATGTTTCGTTTTTATATTTAATATTTTTTTATTTTAAGGAAAATGTTTAATTAAGTTTTTTTTAAAGTATATTTGGAAATCGATCCACACTAGTTTTGTTAAGTTTAAATAAAAGACAACAACATTACCTGTACTTATAGTCATTGCTCTTTTAAATCGGCCAATAAAAAAGATACAAACATTTTAATATATTAAATATTTTATTTAAGTATTAACTATTTTAGTATTACAATTCAATTTATTTGAGTTTGGAAGTTATTTTCTATGTGCTGCTACAACACGCAACAAATATTGTTCTTGTTCATCGTCTTTGGTTATTGATTAATAAAAATTAGCTTATTTAAGCAATTCCTCTTTTGGATACGTCATTAACAACATTAAAATTGAATTCCTAATTATATTTGCAACCATATCAAACTCAATGTTTTCATTCAATGACTCAACTCTAACAATTTAAAAAAAGTAAAATATCTGTACACGGCGCTTTTGTTTAATTTGGAGCAGAAAACTATTGTTTGTAACCACCTCCAATTGAAAATATTAAAAATTCGAATAAATTTATCTTCCTCAGTTTGCGTGATGCGAAGTAAACCTCTTCCAATATAGTAATTTGAAACATAAGTATCTTATAAGACTATAAATGTCTGATCATCCACCTGGCGATGCTGTATGGTTCTATATTTATTCTTGTCGATTCTTTCACATTTAATTTTCAATTTTTTGAAAGCTTCAAGGACCAGTCGAATTACCAAATATATCTGAAAACACCTGTTCAAGGACTATCTCTGAAATATAATGGCAACAAGCAAATGACAGTAGACGTTTCTCTAATACATTTTCCAGAATTGTACAAGCACCATTGCGAGGACCTGTATGTGATGCAGTTATGTCAACGGACATGCCAAAAATGCGTTCGGATAAATTCGAAACCTTTAATGCGTCGAATATGACGTCTGTTGTGGGTTTGCCTGTGTCACGGTGCAGTTTTGTTATTCCTCCTAGCTCTTCATTACCGCTTACCACAATTACCAATTTATCAACCTTTAAAGCTTCATCAAGTAGAAGATTTCCATCACAACATACAATCAAAGGTCCTTCGTGAGACAAGTTTGGTCTTATAGACGTGACAATATTTGTCCTATGCTTTTTTTTGTCGTTCTATAAAACGGCTTAAAACGGTATCACATATTTTCACATTACAGCTCGACATAACTGCTGCATCTATATATATACTTCCGAACTGTCTGAAGTAGAGCTGGCAAATGATAATCGATTAATCGGTGGAAAAATATCAATGAATCGTCGATTTAAATAATCGTCAAGATTGAAATCATCGATTTTTTTACTTCGATTTTTATGGATGTTTTTCTTAATGGGTACTATTGAGTTTCAGCGACATCTTCATTTTCAGTCAGTCAGAATGATACGCAGAGAGAATATATATTTATGATGTTTTTATTTTTTATTTACTTTTGTTGGTTCATTCTGATTTTCATAGATTATGAAGCAATAAACATCAAATATCAAATATTTTAAGTGAATATTGTTCATGTAAAGTGAATTAGAGTTTTTGAAAATCGATAAATCTAAGTATGATTTGAATTAACCTTTAAATATATTTAATTAGATTTTTAAAATCTTGTACATCGTTAACACAGAGAATGTCGTCAAAAGTATGGAAATACTTTTTAAAAACTGCGACCGGCGGGACATGCAAAATCTGCAAAAAGCATTTAAAAACGCAAGGGAACACGACAAATCTTCGCCAGCATTCACAGCGGATACACAAAATTTATTTTGAGGATGATATTGAGCCTGTTCCTGTTGCTAGCAAACAAGTAAGAAAAAAAGCTGAGTTATAATAACCACATTCTAATAAAAATTAAATAATATAATAGGTTTAAAATATGCAGTCTTATTTTACGCGCACTAATGTGGCTAACATTGATGCCGAGACTGACTCTGGAGGCTGTAACTTGGAGTCGCCATACCTACGGAACCGGAATGCAGCTCTCCTAAGTGGCGCAAAACAGAGCACCTGACAATTACATCTGCATTTCAAAATATTTTATCGTTTATGCCAGGTAAAATTATATACTACATGGATTATTTTAATTTTTTTTTAATATATTGTAAATTATTTTTAGATGGCCAGAAAACACAACTTATCACCCAGAGCATTTTATTTATGCTTTCTAAAAATAACCTGTCATACAGTGTTGTTGAATCTGAGTCTTTTAGAACTTTGATGAAGCTGAGCCGCGGTATGTCGTCCCATGTCGAAACACCATCAAGGCAAAGATGTTTGAACAATACGATCTCATGGTAGCTATGATGCAGACAAGGTTAGCAAAAGTTAATGCCTTTATACAATTACCACCGATATCTGGACTAGCACCCATACTACGGAAAGTTTCTTGGTCATTACTGCCCATTACTTGAACGACAATTTTTGTTTTCCAATCGGTGGTAATTGGAACGGACGTTCTTAGTGAAAGTCACACAGGCGAAAATATTTGTGCTGCGCTATCGAAATGTCTTGGCCAGTGGAACATCACGCCACAAAAGATTAAGGCAATGGTCACAGACAATGGAGCCAAAATTTGCAAAGCCGTAACGTTGTTTTTTAACGGTGATATTTCGAAATACCTTGGATGTTTGGCACACACACTTCATCTACTTGTGTACGAAGATGTTATTAAAAAAAGAGATGGACTCGAAGACATACTGAACAAGGTTAAGTCTATTGTAACTTTTTTTTAAACACAGCGTTCGTGCATCTGATGTATTGCGTACAAAAATGAATTTAAAACTGATTCAAAGCGTTCCAACCCGATGGAACTCTTCGTCTCAAATGGTTGAACGTTTTATTCAAGTTTCGGGAACCATCAACAAACTTCTTTTAACATTGACTACTTCAGGAAAGGAAACACCACCTATGCCAACTGCGGAAGAGCTTAACGTGCTGAAAGAAGTAATTATTATTTTGAAGCCATTTGCAGACGCTACAACAGAAATGAGTGCGGAGAAAAATGTAACATGCTCCATGGTTATTCCAATTATGTTTTGAATTCGGCTAACCCTAGAGCAATTAAACGCTAAGTATACAGTGTCGCAGTTATTAAAAAAAAATTGCTTGATAACCTGCAAAAACGATTCGGTTCTGTGGAGCTGAACAAACTATACTCTATTTCGACAGTGATAGATCCACGTTTTAAAACCGATAATTTTGCAAATGCTATTAACATGAGCAGAGCAATAACAAATATTAAAAATGATATACAGCAACGTGAACGTGAATCAAGGCTAATGGAACGGACTATTGGTGAATCATCGTAATCGATGTTTTGTCGGTAACTTTGCCAGCCCAGGCAGCCTGACTAGTGCCAGCGGATGCAATGAGTCTCACCATGGGTTGTGACCGACACAACAGGGCTACCAACACTATATCGCACGGCCAGGTATACTTGCAACGCTAGATAATAAATAAAATAGGGGGATCTTATTTTATCCCAATACAAAAAAAAATATTCACAAAAAAATTAAAGAATTTAAAACAAGTAAAGAACGAGAAATTAAATTCATGGAGCTATATAAATATTATATACGTATATAATGTTTAAAAGCACAATTACAAAAAAACTAAATCTAAAATTTACATAAATATTTTCAATTCATCTGCACTTAACTCTAATACTAACTACTGGTGGTAGTGAGTATACGGGCTGATAGAAACAGTTTTCGATAATCAGTGACGATGAATTACGCTTCCAGGTCCCAAGACGAGCCCGGATGACGGTCGAGCGACTTACGGTAAAATCCAGCAGCGTCTTCGATACGGTGACTCTCGATTAGCCGAAAGCCGATTGGCCGAATCACGTTTGGCCGAAATACGATTGGCCGAAACAGGATTAACTGAATACATATCTCCCAATAGCCCATAATATACACTTACAAATTCGGCCAATCATATCATTCGTCTAATCGTGTTTCGGCCAATCGTGATTTGGCCAATCGTAGTACATTCTTTCGATGTTTGGGCGAGTTCCATCCACTTTCTTCCCACTTCCGACATCTCCATTCGAACACTGCTCCAAAAAAACATCGCAACTCGAGTCAACTTTGCATCTAATTTGCCTCGGTGTAGAAATTACATTTCAGTATGTGTTGGTACTGAAGTATAGATGGCGCTCCGTCATTCGTCCGTTGGCAAAACACATTATCTTAAAACTATATATGTATAACTATAACTAAAACAGAACAAAAACATCATAAAAAATGCATGATTTTTCTTGCCCCGCAATGCATAAATCTTAATAACTAACGGTTTGATACATCAGGGGTGGGACTTTGCTTTAAGATATATTTATTTATCCCAATAAGTTGCCCGAGAAAAAATGCATTCGGCTGCAGCAGTTTTTTGTTTCTAGTTTTGCAAAAATAAAATACCTGAAGTTCTTTTAATCTCCCAAACGATGCGACGGACGTCTACCGTGCAACTTGTAAAGTAGATTCATTTCATCTGTTTTGAAAATATCTATTTTGATCTACGACATGTAAGGATCCGTGCCGGTTTTGTAAATTTTTCACCAGTAGTCCTACGTACTGCAATATTATATTAACGCAAAATCAATAAATATTACATGTTATCAGTAATTTGCCCTAATTTTTGCGGCTGTGCGTGGCTGCCTGTCGATTAATACAGTTGTTAAAACTTAAATTACAAATGCATACGCTACGGGCCACATAGTTCATGCCACATTGAACACTCTGCACTAGCGATTTGAGGGCATGGTCATCTGCATCTCAGATCTCACATGGAGGTGATGTGATCTGTCATAAGCCCTGACAATTATATTGATAAATATATCATAAGCGCAAATGTTACCATTAGTACTGGCGCATAAAAAAACTAATATATTTTTAAAACATTACCTATTCTTGTGCGCCAGTTGTGCATTTGACCGTTCGCGCTTTTGAACGTTCGCTCATTTGAACTGGCCCCTAACAAAAAAAATCGATCATATGACACAAAATGTAGGTAAAATTTTAAATGTTGTTGAAATAAGTGATTTCGAGTAAGTTTTATATTTAACGAAACAATAATATTTTTCTCGGAAATATTTACAACTTATAAATATAGATATCGTAAATGATATCGGTTACCTAAATCTTTAGTGGTCCTTCTTATAAAAGAGCTTGAGCCATTGTATGGGAAACAAGACTATAGGAGATGTATACCATTCCATAAACAGGTAATTATAATTTAGTATGTGTTATTAATTTTTTTTTTTTTTTTAGTGCCTAGTAGCTCTGAATTTATTACTTCTGGAAGCTAACAACACAGCGTAAAGCGAGGCGTAAAGTGTGTAAACAACGTTATCCAACCCACAGCATCAAGGTGTATAGATATGGTTACAAGCTTTTTCTACGAACAAATTGAAAAATACTTATTATTTCCAGACCCAAACCAGATGCGCCTAATTCAAAATAAGTATAAAATACTGAATATTTAATGTATCCCACAAATAATATGTTTTTTTTTTCAAGATTTAAATATAAAGAATTTAGCAAAGAAGATAAAAATGCGTATCTAAACCGACAAGGAGTACATTCGATAAACACTTATAGTAATATCTATTTTAAAATTCATTCATAGAATATTCTGATTTTAAATATTACTGGCTTTATTTGAAACGAATTCATCAATCCGGATAAACAATCGGACTGGCTCTGGGATCGGATAGTGTCGCCGTACTTTATAGTTGCGTCTTCGATGGAAGCGAACAGCACGTTTTCTTTATTATCGATAGTCGCGATGACGATCGGTATATATCTTTATCTATTTTTGGAGCACTCTCAAACACACGTCTGAACATCTTCACTGCCGATCAAAAAAAAACGTTCCTTCTACCGCTTTCTCCCAAAAATCACTTGCATTTCGAAATGGTCAAAAATGCAACACTACTGCATCTAATCTATATCAGGTGCGTCTACTAATCTAATCATTTGCTAAATACATTATCTTAACCTGTCCCTAAAAATAAAACACAACAACCTATTACAGCCGTGGTTAATGGTTCATCTACTCTAAATCGCAGTTAAAAATAATTTTAAATCACATTTATTTTTTTGTTCAATACGAATGTATTATCATCCTTACACCAGTTTAAACATAAACTTAAAATAATTTTACAAAGATCTTCAATCTAATTAAAGGTGTAAATGTTAAGCAAAACAAAAAACTAAAATATATTAAATAAAAAAAAATATTAGTTATTTATAATAAAGTTAGTTTGTTTTTTAGTTATTTATAATAAATACTCATACCATTTTGAGTGTATATATCATCGATCATCATTGATAGCGTATCATTCATAAATTCATTTTAGATTTGAGTTTTGGAATGGACATATTTATGTGCGGGGAGTTTGGTGACTGAGAAATGTTGATATAACTGTCAGAATAATATATAAATAATAAATTTTCTCATAAAATACCCCTGCTGGTTTCCGCAGAATTGTTAATATTAAAAAATGTTATTATCAAACTTGTGTTACGCAATAGCGACCCTTTAGGACCGTTTCCGGACAATCAAAAATAAACGTTCACTTTAGAACATATATGAAAGTTCTCGGCTGACCAAAAATGCACGTACATTGCGAACAAATATTAAAGTACTGAAAAATGTACTGAAATGCACATTACTACAAAATTTCTATTTTAAAGAAATGTGTGTATAAAATTTTAAAGAAGGTTATACTGAAAGGTAATTTGTAAGCCATTCCTTAATTACACTCCTTTCTTTTCACTGATTAAACTATTATAATTTTTGGTAGTCCAATATAAATAATTAATTATAATCGTAATTACAGCCAATAAGAAGTTCATAGTTTTTGATCTCAGTCCGCGTACATTCTGATACTAAAGAAATTACTGATTCAGGTGGGGAATATGACAACGAATAAGGCATTGTTTGTATCACAGATGGGTCATCGGGTGGGTCAGTTTACTGGAATAACGCAGGTGGGCATTACAGTGGTATTTCAATTCCTAATTATCGCAGACTTTATTCTATCGAAGGTATCACAAGTGGCAAATATCACATTTAAGGATTGCTAAGCTGATTCGATTTAGGTCAGTTTTACGTTTTTATATGGCGCAGCTAGGATCCCAAGCAGAGTAAGCGCAATCCAGTTCCAAATGTAGATTCTCGGTTGCAAGTTTTCAATTGATGCATAAATAACCATGATGATAACCACAACATTTAAAGCAGCGAAGTACATCGGAAGCTTCATATGCCGATCAAATATCCTATCCAATTCGCAATTTGTTGGTCTGATTTATTTTTTAAATGAAATATTATCTACTTCAATTTTCATGACATTTTATCTTGCTTTAATACTGCTTTAGTACGCATACACAATAAAATCAGTATGTTTAGTGCATATACCGCTTGATGGACGAGGCGGCTAAAGCGGGAACAACAAACATCATGGATACATAATAAAAAAATGAAAACTTTGAATTATATAGGAATTTGAATAAAGAATAGATTCAACCAAATATGCAGTTTCAGTGGGCAATAACAAAAAATAAATAATATTTTGTAAAATTTATTTTTTTACAAGCTCTAATGGACCTCTAACCAAGCTATTAAAAGGTCGCTTATAGGCAAAACAACATATAAAAGTTTGCCATATTGTGCTTTAATGGAGATGCGACAACATTTAAAACAAAATTCTAAAATATCATATGATTTAAAAAAATAAGCTGTAACAAACTGTTTGCAGCTTCAGTACAGAATAAAATGTTACTTGGGATTATATAAATACAATAATGGAGCCTCGAAGAACTGATAAATAACTGATTTTATGTTCTTTTGCAATTCGCAAATACTTTTCCTATATTATATATTTTTTTTTTCAGACTTATCGCCATTTTTATGCACCGATCCGTCCATCGCGTCAGACGCTAGAAAAAACTTGCTGGAAAACATATAAGTATCTCTGAAAATTATTTAAATATATGATGAATTATTACACCATTCTGTATTTATAATTGCGAATTAAGGTGTTAAATAAAAAAACATATAAATAAACAAATTCGTTCCCCCGTGTAAGACAAAGAACGAACGTAGAAGATCAGTCCACCAAGTACGATAAAGTACGAAAATAGATGATCGGTCATATACGTTCATTTACGGTCGCTCGTGTACAGACATAAGTCAACCCATGAACAGCAAAAGACCGTCCCGAAACGTCGGGCAGCCGAGCTTTTTAATTCCCTAAAAACGCGACGCTACACACATATATTCACAAACCAACCAACTCATATATACATTTTACAATTTACACACAGTAGGCAGCACGCCCACCAAACGACCAGATAACTAAATGAAACATTAAATATTGTTGTCTTTATCT
>JAAAKO020050906.1:0-11115 GCA_010015015.2 Bolitophila cinerea
TAATTTAACAAATATACACAAGAGAAGACGAGAGAAAAGAGATTTTGGGAGATTTTTACAAGGTATAGTTTGCCTGTCACCCATTTAACGACACTCGTGGTAATTACTGACTAATGAAATACCGTGTCTCTTTTCCGAATTTCAATTGACCGAATCTCATTTGGCAGAATCTCAATTGGACGGTTCACAATTGGCAGAATGATACGAATGGCCAGACCACGATTGTCTAAATAATAAAATTGGCCAAACAAATGTCTAAATGTTATCTGGCACTCATCTCGGATATCAAAATGAACCAACATTAGACAACTACATAGAAAGTCCTGTCAAATTTAGGAATAAGTTAAGTTTCTCCAAAATATGGTTATGTAGTCAGAGACCATGCAGTTATTTTTTAAATAAATAATTTTTTATTACTATTTAAATGAAGAAGTTTTATTTAAACTAAAAACTCAAATATAACGAGAACTATCTTTATTTTTCGATTCGGTTTTCTGGTCAAATATGACCTATGTTATGATGTGCAGAGTACTATAAAGAGTCGTATGAATAATTTAATATAATCATGTATATCATTTAATAAATAATTTAGTAATGAAAATACAATAACAATATAATCTATGATTTAAAAATATATTTTAGAATTAGTAGTTTTTGTTTAATATATTTTTGAAGTATTTGTCAGTGGTTTTTAACAGCCTCTTATGTATAACTTCGTTATCGTTTTCTTCTTTTAGTTTATCTTTTAATTATATGTATATAACTGTTTTTAAATTTAATTTTTACTATTTTTGTTATACATTTTTCATGTATGGATTTGTGTCATTGGAATTAATAAATGGTCAGTTAGCTTCAGCTGTTGACGTCACTTTAAAAAATCTTACTTTACGGGACACCCTGTATATTTAAAAAAACGTTTTGACAAAATGTTACTGTAATTTAACCAGAACATCACTACAACGTTATTGTCAATACAATTTTTAACAAGCAACAACGGTAAAAATATAGTTTAATATACAGGAACTGGTTCCTTGGGTTAGTTTCAACTGGTTAAATTACTGTCGTTTCCACATTAAGATCGCATTATTCCATTATGCCGTCAAGCTTTTTTATGGTCTCCTAACGTTCCAAACGTATCCAAACGTAAATTTTTAAATGTACAAATTAAGTAATTAAATTTTTAGTCTTAAGTAACATAAAACATACATTATGAAGAGTTGCAACTCTCATTACTATTTTTTATACCTCGTCTAGACTATTTAGGACAAATTTGTTTAAAAAGTTTTAATTTTAAATATAAATTTTATGCTTAAACTAAAGTTCGCGAAAGAGAAAAGTCAGTTTAGAGAAGAATATATTTAAAAAAAAAGTGAATTTTACAGCTCTAAAATCGAAATTTCACACGATCATGGAGTTGTACCCATCAAGTTCTCCAGCCAGTACACCGTCGATAATGTAGTCAAGATCTGTGGTCTTTGGAAGAGTGCCAGAAGGCAGAAATGGAAAAGAAAGGTAATGAAACGTTTATCAATTCTGAATTAGGACTGAAATCGAAAAAAAATTCTAACTTTGAAATGTTATAAACACAAAATTCTGCAACAGATGAAACAAAAATCGTTAAAGAATTTCTGATAAATTGCTTTTAGAATTTTTCCGCTATGTAAACTTTAGTTTGAGTTATGACATCGGAAGTGAAAAGACGCTAAATATATGTTCGATTTTCTCGAGGATTTTCTAAAGAAAATCCGCAATTGGAGTCAGAAAACCATTGCTAACTAGGCAAAAGTTTCACAAAAAAAAACGGTATAAAATGTTCTAAAATAATTAGTAATCAAGTCTCTATGAACGTTGCCAGGAAAATCAGTTCTGAAAGAAAAAAAATCCATGGCTGTCGAATCGGAAGTTGGCAGCAGAAGCAAGCTGTATTTATTTCGCAAAATCAAAGCAGTTGCGGATCTTAAGACTTATAAAGTAATTAAATACTTGACAAGAATTCCACAAAGAACCTGGAAGCACAGCGCCATGCTAAAATATTGAAGTCAGACTTGTTCTCAAAATTCGATTGCTGTGTTATGGACGATGAAACTTTAGATTCTCCCAATTGCGAAGTGAGGAGAATTATAACGCAAAAGATCGAGGAAAAGTCGAGAAACTATTTAGAAGAAAAATTTTCTCGTGTGGCAAGCGATTTGCACTTGTGGGCTAAGAAGTCAGAGTTACGTAGCAACTGGCACTATTAATGGTGAAATGTATGTGAAAGAGTGCCTCCAGAAAAGATTGCTGCCATTTATTAGCAGAATTTCTACTTTCTTTTGGCCTGATCTAGCATCTTGCCACTACAGCAAAGTGTCTCTCAAATTGTTCAAAGACATCTTACCCACTAAACTGTCCAGAGCTTCGGCCTGTAGAGAGATATTTGGCTCTCATCAAAACAAAATTGAAGGAAACAAAGATGGAAGCCAAAGACGAGAAAGATTTCAGATATAAATGGAATGCAGTCAGAAGGGAATGCATTCAGAAGGTCTCAGAAGCCACCAAGAAGGCGCTAATGGCAGGGTTACCGGAGAATCTGGCAGATTTCTACAAGCAAAAACAATCAATTTATTAGTGTTCACTTATTTGATCAGAAATTAAATTTGCTTTTTAAAACTGTTTGAATTTTTATAATTGGATAAGGGATTTTAAATTTAGATTTTTGTTCGATCTCAGTCCTTAGAGAATAAATAAGTCATAATGCAATCAAAAATATGCTTTGAAAAAATGATACAAAAATGATAAATATTCATGAAAACATTATTATAATACTTAAAAGGATGTCTATATAAATTAAATATTGTAATCAGAGCATCTATTGAAATTTACAATTTACAGCTATATTTTTTTTTATTCACAATTTTAAATTATTTTATAAAAAATAAAAAAATAAATTGATAAAAAACTAACTATAGTTTTTGCTTATAACTTTTTATGGCATATTTACCAAAATTAATATATTAATATATTAATATAGATAAAACACAGTTTTTAGAGCTTATTTTTTGTAGCCCTATTCATGAGTTACTCATTAATTAAAAACAAATAATTATTATCCAAACGTAAATTTTTTGTCCCAACGGATATTTTATGCCCCAACATGAACTTTTATCCCCAACTTGAATTTTATGCCCAACGTAAAGCGAAATTGCAATGCCACAAAATAATACTCGTATAATAGTAGCTTTAAGTCACAATTGCGTCACAACACCGACATTTCACCATTTTTGGGACTTTTTTTTTGCGACATTTTAAAATGTCACGAGTTTTGTGGCATTTAAATGTCGAATAAAAATGACCGTGTAAGCCTGAGCAAAGGCAAATGTCGTCGTCCTAAAAATGTCATGGCACGTTTGTGCTTCGGTTTTTTTGTCAAAAATGTAAGATAGGAGTACATTTTATCAGTTTATTAAAAGATTTTCTTATTGAAATCAAGTAAATTCAGTATAACTAAAAACCTTTTTTATGGATAGCATACGATAAATAATTTGAAATACCCACCTCTTTTATTGTTTAAAGAAAATAATTTTACAGAATGTTTTTTTTTTGCATAAGCTCCAATGTTAATGGTTTCGGACAACTTTCAAATTATTTTTTATAGAATGGCCAACGATAAATAATTGGAAATGCTCACCGCAACTTCTTTGATTGTTCGGAAAGTTATTTTAAAGGATATATAGATAGATTTGAGGGAGGGAGGGATCCTCGTCTAGCCGCACGCTAGGAGTAAAATATTATCACTCCGTTGAGTAAACTTCCGAGAACCATTTTGATCTATCGACGAAGTTTGCGAACTGCTTCAGTATTGATTCCTTAATTGCAGATATTGAAATGAAAGGTGATCCCAGACATTTCATTCTGCAGTTGGTAGGGCATTTCATTAGCTTTAGATTCTCGTTTTTAATGTTGCATCTCGAGATGGTTTCTGAAACAGTGACCAATAAGAATGTTTGTTAGTGTTTATAACATACGGAAATTGGAAGTAACGTTAATCACTTGACATCAGATCGTCAATTAAACATAATGTTTAATTCCCTAAACTCAGTGTTTAACCAAAGGCATAAACTACGATACAACAGGCCACGGTTAATTATAAATAAGGAATAATTTATGTTAGGTTTTTTGAATACGGATCTTGCTTGTTTGAATTATCACTTTAAAGTTTTATATTTTTTATATTTGTTCTCCTGAAGGATCGTCAGTTTTCTATGGCAGGTTCGATGAGAGAGGGTTTCTTGTGCTTTACGTGCCAGTTCATCGACAGGATCGCAACAACATTTCCTAGGCTCTGAAATTATATCAACATAGCTTCAGCTTACTATTTAATTATTTTTACTGAATAACCATCGATAAAAAATAGAAAAACCCACCTCAACATTGCATATAGTTGAAAAAAATTACAGAGTTAGCTAAAAAGATAAATAAAAGTTTATTCCATTCTGTAAATAACTTATATATCCTAACAAAATAGCAGAGGAGAGCATTTTTAATTAATAATCAATGACTAAACAGTCAAATTACGTATCGTAGCTGAAATGGCGCTCACATAAGACATCTTCGTCTAATAATAGCTTTAAAAAATATATTTTTTTATATTTCTATATAAAATACATTTCAACATAACATTCAACATAAAAAAAATATGACAACTCATTGCTTATTAGTGAATTGTTTAATTTGAAAATACAAATTCTCATAGAAAATATATATTTTCCTGCATGCTCTTTTGATATTTTTAAAATATTTTATTTGCTTAACCACCTTAGGAGTGAGATGAACAAAACACAAAAAAAACATCCAAATCCGTTGATCCGAGTTACTGCGTGACAAACCCAAGGTGAAAAGATGGTAATTATTATTTTTTATATCATAATACACTGTCCGCAACTTGAGTCCCATTAAATGTGTTATAGCAAATTATATGTGCTAATTAATTTGGTCTTGTCATCATGAAATGCAACATTAAACTTTTTCCATTTAAACCATTTCCGTCGTATTCATTCACATTCACACTAAAAATAAATATACACATTATAAAACAGATTCAAAAGATTTCCCTGCAAAACTGCATAGCGCTCTCACACACACACACACACACACACACACACACACACACACATAAATGGTCACTTTCCTGATTTGTTCCGGTTTACGTTTATGTTCTCATGCACATACTGATGCTTTGTGCACTGTGTGTGTGTATGTGTGTGTACAGCACAAACACATAGAACTTATCTTGCGTAATTTTTCAGAAGTCGGAGCTTTTTGTTTGCGCAGTATAAAAGCTTTTTTTTATAGAGGCGCACATTTGCTACCTTTCATCTGTGCCCGCTTTCGCTTTATCCGCACATTAATACAAGAAATAATGACGGCGCACGCGGCGTTGCCGTTACCATTCATTGTTCATCTGACAAAACTTGGTAAACATAAATGTACTATATAAATATAGATATATATACATCTGTTGTTTTTTTTATTTAGTTGTTTGCTGGTGTGTGTTAAATGTTGGTTTTTATTCCACTGAATTTATAAATTCATTTTTGTACTCACAAAAACAATGGGCGGGCGTCCGTCGGGTCGGTTGGTTGTGGCGGTATGGCGGGCTCACAAAATAAATTATTCCTCAGTGAACACAGAATAAACTCAAACAGGAGATCCAGGCGCACACATTCACAAAAGCGGACTGTTACGCTTCTCACATAAACATCTAGTTTTATATTAAATAAAGCGACCTCAAATCACCACGATCTATGGCTAGGATTTAAAATATTGTTATGTGTATATAATCGCATGTGTGTGTGTGTGTGTGTGTGTGTGTGTGTATGTGTTTCTGTGGTGGATAGCTCATACAAAGCGAGCATAACCCCAAATTCACATATGAATTATTAAACTTTTGTTCTGTCTGGTATTTTAGTTTCGATTTTATCATTTAATTGATTCGCCGGAGCAGCATAAACCTCAGCGCTTACCTCGCTGGCTGCGTGAACTCCCACCGTCGTTCGTCCTGCATGTTAGCCACACACATACATGTATGAATTTCTATGAATATATATTGAATTCTGTATACGATGCAACTCCCGTTGTATTCACCCAGTCCGCCGACAACCACCCTTATCCGTTTTCGATTTACATAGAACAATTAGAACGTACGTACCTGTAGTATGATGTTGTTGGAGGTAATAATATACACGTACACGAAACACACAGTGTTCCGCCCGGTTTGTAAGCCCCCTACATATATATATATATACAGATTATATATATATATACTCGACGACTACAGGACATTGAATGCATAATGATTTTATTACATTACAACGGCTGATTAATTGCTCGTATTGGTTGTGTGATTAGTTTTTGCGAGGAGTCCTCGGCCTCGCTGTTCCGCAGTGCAGCCTTATTAATAATGTGTTCGTATCTGGAATGCACACGCACAGTCCTGGGCACGAGCGTGTACCGTGTTGGGAAGACCAGATGACATACCATCGACAACGTGCCATGTTCGAGGACGTGCTCAGGCATAATTTAATACATATATAATATATATTAGCTAATCGGTGATCTTGAGTTAATATTGCATGGAAAATATTTCGAGGGACACTTTACCTGAACATTTTCTTGTGGTACGTCCTCTTTTAAATTTGGTCGTTAAATGTAATTGAGAAAATAAATATCGATAGGGTTTTTATTTTTCATTCAAATATATAGTTATAAGATGAAATATTTTCTTCCTATATTTTAATATGTAGGTTGTCTGAAACATGAAAATAATGAAGGAATTAAATTATGCAAATTCTAAAGCTAACGAGTATATATTAGGTGTGTTGAAAAGGTATTTTTCGATTTTTACACGGGCTATTAGTTTTAGGCTTCTATACCAGCTAGGCTTAACACGTGCAATAGATCTCTCTAGCCCGCAGATTTCAAAAATAAAAACAATGTAATTTACGTTTTTTTAACGATACATTTATTTAAAATACGTTTTATATTTATATTTTATCAACCGTATTTTGGCATGCTTTGTGGATTGCAGGGTGGATACAAATCATACTGCTGCTTTCTTTGCCTTTGGGCGCACGTCAAGATCACTATAAAAAAGAAAGCTGGTCACAAAGGGAGGACATTTCAGTGGTCAAAGAAAACATAAAATACGAACCTCTATAGTTGAAAGAGACAATATCATTCTGCCAACATTGCACATAAAACTTGGCCTCATTAAGAATGTTGTGAAGTCTAATAAAGGATGGCCATGCATTCCAATATTTGCGCCACGTTTTCCCAAAGATTTTTGAAGCAAAAATCAAGGAAGGAATTTTTGATGGCCCTCATATAAGAAAATTTCTCATAAGCAAAGATTTCTCATCCTCCTTAAATCCCGCCGAAAACCAGGCCTGGAATTTATTTTAACAGATTGTAAACAATTTTTTTGGGAACTATAGAAGTCTATCCTGACTATAAGAACATTATTGCCGATTTGCTAACAAACAACGAGAAGATGGGCGTCAATATGTCTCTAAAGATTGCATTCTCATTTTATTTTTCTGGAAAATCTTGGTGAAGTAAGTGACGAACACGGCGAGAGATTTCACCAACAAATTAGGAAAATTAAACGTTTTTTTCTAATAAGAACCGAAGACAAATCAAGAGTAACATACGTACATTTCTTATAGACAAAGAAATTAAAATAATAAATATACAATAATAAAATAATTTTAATTAGGCAAAAAAAAATACTGCAAGCAAATATATAGAGAAATATACGATAAAAAAATAAAAAAAGAAAAAAGGAAATAAGATATATTTCGTTCAGCGTGCAAATGTAGTCTAAACTAGTGATTGGCCCTCAAGTTTCATTAATTTCTGAAATTGTTTAAATGAGATAAATCCAGTTTAAATCATGGATATTTTTATTGGTTTGAAAGAGTAACAATTTAAAATTTATGATTTTTTTTGTAAACACTCCGAAATAATAATGTTGCAAACGTTCCCAAAGACCATCCTATAAACAGCCTAAACTCATAATTTTATTGATTGATGAAAAGCCCCAGACCATATGATTATTCTTTTATTCAGGTAAATATGGCTAAAAATGAAATGTTGCCAAAATTGAACCTAAAAATGGCTAAAAATAGCAGGCACAAGTTGGCCCATAGAGAGAAAATACGGGCCCGGGGGTACAACGTCCAGACCCCTCTTTGCCTCCTTAAAAATAGTGTCTACATTTTTCGTATGTTACCAATTAGGGCTCCATTTTTATTGGTAACAATTAGGGCACCATTTTTTTTAAGTCAAGTTTTTTTAACCCGCTACATTGAGGTTTCAAGTTTAATCCGTAATCACAAATGAAAAATATGCTCTAAAGTTATCCTCGATTGGCTAAGGAAAACTATTTTATATTTTATATTTTTTCTGATGGATAGTTAATAATTAATGCCCACCTCAACTGTAGTCCGCACAAGTTTTTAAAATTGCCAGAGAATTGCCAGCGACTTCCGAAGAAAAGGAAAAAGTTAGCAAGGTTAAATGGTTTATAAAAACTCCAACTATTACTAACCCATTCCTTTTTATTGATTCCTTTCTAAACTTCAAAAACATAATTTAGGAACCAGCACTTGTCTTAGCCAACCCTGACTACACTAAATCGTTTATTGAGTCCCAACGGACGATTAGGCTGAGCTTAGTTGGTTCTATGGCCACAAGTTACGGATCATTTACCCAACACACCTTAGTGATATAGAAAAAATATACATCTTGGACTTTTTTATTAGGTCGCTTTTCTAAGAAATGGTAGTCATTTGAAAATAAATATTTCTATTTTCGACTCATTTAAATAAATGTATTTTTTTTGTCACGTTTTTTTTAAATTGCTACCAATTCTTATATTTTATAATCAAGACTTTCCAAATCTTTAGAGTAGAATCCAATTGATTCAAATTTTTGTACGTGCTCATTTGTGTGGGCTCATAAAATATTTTTTTGGATTTTAAAATTTATTTTGGGTACACATTTTTTTGTATATTGACTTTTTATAGTTTTTAATTTAATTATATTTTTGGATCAAAAAAGATTAAAAAACTTAATATCAAAACAAGCAGCACAAAATAATCTAAAATATGAAAATCTAATAATAAAATAAGACATAACAATTAGGGATCTCACATTTTTATTTGATTCATTTCTGCCGAACGTGCGCTTGTTTTAGGTTACTCTATATATTATATATTATATTATAATATATATAATATTTTATTCAATTTAATTTTCGCATAAAATATAAAAAATATTTTAATTGAAAATATTGTTTAATTTTTTTTTCGTATTTGTGGATATACCTGTTATTATTAAATTATATTTGTTTTGCAGAACTATTTTCAAATTTTCATTTTTGTTGTATAGTTTTCCAGTATAGTTTTTTTCTTGATTTAATACGATTTGCACTTTTGTGTGTTTGTGTAAGTGAATAAAGGCATTCTTTAGTTGCGCACCTTCCCAACCTTGTCGTACTGCGAATCGCTAACACACAAATAATATGTGATGTGTTATTTTAAACATATACATATACGAGGGTCGTTGATTAAGTACTCAATATTATGCATATACTCGAAGTGAGGTGATTTTGATTTCAAAAACCAGTCATTTTTAGGATGACATTTAAAAGCATTTTTTTAAACTTAGAAAACATGAAATGGTTTTGCAATTTAAGAAAAATCACTACGCAAATCAAAGCAAATATTTGATAAGCTTTAGAAGGAATGTTCTCCGTCGATTTCTTCCGCACATATGTGTGTTAGTGTTTAGTGAGTTTGAAGGTAATGTTGTAACTTAAAATTTACTACATAATAAAGTAAGATTACATAATAAATATTTTTTTTCAATTTTTATAAATAAATAAGCCATTGATAGCGGTGGTGACCTCATAACTCATTGCTGGATCATTTGAAATCAATTCATCAATCAATCAACCCGTCAAACATTTCAAGACCGCGGACCGTTTATGGTCCGGTCGGACGCGCCTGTTTAGTGCACATAAATAAATGTTTGCCGAGGGACGTACATGTACATTCATTTGGGACCATTTTAAAAAATAAATAAGTACGTTTGCCCGGGACGTTTAATTACATTCTAAATGGACAATGGACTAAACTACTGTCATATGTTAATCGCAACACTGATCAAAACGGACCTTCACTTTGTCGTCCGTTGTGTAAGTCTGTAAGCACCATTGACTTTAATATATAGACACGAAATGGGTCAGTTTTTCTTTGTACGGACTTGTAATGAACATCTCTTCAATTCGAGGCAGTATTTTAGTTATTATTTATGCGCACATTTTAAAAATGAAAATAATATTTAATTATTTTACCATAAAAGCTTGTAAAATAGTAAGAAACATTATAAAAACCTAATATATTTTATACCTAATACATTTTAACGAATATCTGCGATTTCATCGTCTTCAAACTATTAAAATTCGTGTTATTTCAATATCTAAAAACTCGGCACGTCAAATTCGACTGCCTATTATCATAAAGATGTTTATTACAAAAACATAACCTAAATTCTTCTCTAAAACTCAAAACTTACAGAAGTAAAAGTGCGCCTCTCGGCACCAACGGTTCTAAGCGGCGCCAGTGGTTTTAGGTTTATTTATTTAATGTTAATATTTTTTATTTAATGTTAATAATATATTGTTTAATAAAGGTATTTCTAGCTAAACGCATAATTTGTGAGGTTATGTCATTCGAATTCAAGCCGATATTTAGTTAGTGCTCTAATAAAAGCGTTAAATTCCTCTATATACGTATTTTTCTAAATTAAAAATAAGTTACTTTTTTATATACAGTTTTAAAATATTATTATTGCAGATCTACACAACCTCCGCTGCCCTGCTCAAAAAGTGAGAGTAATACCCCGTATACTGTTGTGATCATGCGTGTGTGCTCTACACAAGTGCTATGCCATCGCTTGCACGGCTCAGCCGTCATCCGTAACAATATAACTAACATTTCGATACCACTCTTGTAGAAGTCCTTCGGTTTGGCCTCAAAATAGGCTTCAGTTTCGGTGATCACCTCTTCATCG
>JAAAKO020050917.1:0-11115 GCA_010015015.2 Bolitophila cinerea
TGGATTTAGATAGTCTAAAATTTACTTTCTTTGAGCACTTTGCGCAGTTGTGTACTTCTATTGGCGCCATATTGCTTAATAATCTATTATTATGCAAGATATTGCAACAAGCTTGGATGTAGCCTCATCAGCGATGTAGTTTTTAAAGTCCAGTCGGTCAACGATCATTACTCCTAGATATATTTGATTGAATCATGGTGCCACCTACATTTACTGATGCACATTCTCTTCTTTTGCGAACACTTACTAACTCTGCACTATCTCTGTTTAATGTGCAGCGAGCTGCAGTCCCATTGAGTCCATCCATGTCTAATTTATAAGTACCGCTTTGGTGAAGATAAACTCGACTTCGTAACCACCACGTCGTCTGCAAAGCCAATGAGCTCTGAATCACCTGGGAGCTCGAGTTTCAGCACTTCGTTATACATTCCATAATGTAGGCCCAAGCACAGAGCCTTGCGAAACGCCGGATGATACTGAGTATTCGCGGTAAAGCCTTCGCTTGTCTCGTACACCAGTGTTCGGTTCTTCAGATATAGTTATCCAGTAGTCTAACTAAGTAGTTGGGGACGTGCATTCTCGTTAGTGCACACATAATGTAGTGCTTGCCGAGTTGAACGCGTTTTTGCCGTCCACAGTCACAATTGCGAAGTAGGGCTTTGTGTTTTGACTTTTTGTAATAGGATTTTCTGCACTTTTTCTGAATCCGTATTGGTTAGAAGCTAGTCCTCTTTCATTTTCCGTGATATGAACCAGTCGTTCTTGTATTAATCCTCGGATTAGAGATGAGGTCTAGCCAGACCTATTTTACATATATAACTTAATATATACACCTTTTTGGTCACCGCTAATCCTAGGGTTAAACTCTCCAGGACCTTGCCAACTGTGTCCAGAAGGGCGATATAAAGAAGGTATTCCTGGGAGTTTACCTAGTTTTGGTAACAGCACCAGTTTTTGTTTTTCCATTGTAATGGAAAGGTTCCTTCCATCATACAATGTTGCAGTTCGTCCACGAAAACAATAGGGTTAGTTTTAATTGCTGATCTGATGGCTATACGTTTGGGTTGGCATCAAGTCTGGTGCACTGTTGGTTTTAATTCTGGTCGTGGCAGATATTACCTCTTCTATGGTGACTTCTGGTAAGTTATCTAAGTTTTGAGTTTCACTTTGCAGCGCAGGTCTTATTGAATGATATGGAAAAATAGATTCCACTATCTTTATCAGCAAGTGTGGACATGATTCCTTTGGACCGCTTGTGTTGGTTTTACTTGCTATTAGTATTTTGTAAGTAGTGCCCTCGGGTTGGAATCAGCTGATTCTATTAGTTCTTTAAAACACCTGTATATGCAGTTCTTAATACTAATCTTTAAGAGATGCCTAAGATCTTTGTAGCGCCAAACCAACTCTTCGTGTTCGAAGAATTCAACGCGTTATGCGGGTTTGGTCGAGAGTGTAGAAAACTGCTTGATGGTCGCTTTGAGTAAATTCTTCGCTTACTTGCCAATCTAGGTTTATTGCAAACTGCAGTGGCTAATAAACGTGATGTCAATGATTGACGACCCACCATGTCTTCGAAAGGTGTTTACATTTCCAATGTTTCCGAGGGTGACGTCGAGTAGTGCAACTGCTTCAAGAAGTGTTTAACGTTTCACCTCTTTGATTTGTGCAGCGGATTCCCCAGTCCATTGCCCAGGCATTGAAATCACCTGAAATTACTAATACTTTGTTTTTTTCGCGTCTTCTACAAGATTGACCACCATTTCTTCGTAGTAACTATATTTACAACCTTGGTGGTGCATAACAGCCGTAGAAAGTGACTCCGTTAATTTTGGCAATTAGATATCCCTCTGTTTTGTAATACTGGAGTTTCTGGACTGGGTATTTTCCACACGTTCATATTTCAGCAGTTGCATTTCGGTCTGTTGTCCATTTAGTGATATTTGGTATCTTGTATGTGTCAGATACTATAGCGAAGTCTACATTTTATCTCGCAATGAGATTTATTTGAATAACACTCATTTTCTGCATGGATCCCTTGAGAGTGTCCGATGAAGTCTGGAGGACAAGTGTATCCCCTCCACTTCTTCACAGAATGGTACCCAGGATATGGCGCTTGGCTTTTCTGAGAGCACTAATTTATTTATAGAAAATGGGCAATATGGAGTAGCAATAAAATACAATTTACTGTGATTTAATGAATACTATCATTTTGCCTAAATATATATATGTGTCAGTGTGTCACCCATACTAATACAAAACCATTCGTAATCCATCCGCAAATCAAATACGAAACAACATAAATTACACTTGGCCAAAGGTATAACTCAATACCCAATCCCAATACCCAATACCGAACTCGGAACTCGCCACTTAAATAATTAATAGATAGACAGTATTCTGTGCACACACCTTTCTAATCAAACGCATTCTCAATTATTCAAAAGCGATCAGCTCAGACGATAAATGTCACACATGCGCACCCAAAATAATTATATATTATATTTATACATTATATATACATCCCATTTCAAACAGATACACATACTGAAGCATATATTGTGTATAAATATATATATATGTAAATATCTCCTGTGTTGCCAGTAGCGAAAAACTCTATAAAATATGTATAAAGGTCTCGCGGGAAAATTTAATTTCGCATTGCCTGACCGAGTGAGAAATGGCGTGCGACACGAACGCGGAAAACACATGCTTTTAAGACAAAAGAAGAATAAAAAACAACAACAAATTGACAGGTAGACACGGTATACACTTTTGTTTTGAGATGGGTATAATTGGGGTGCAGTGCTTTCTCGTGCACTTGGCCAGCACGGAAATCGGTGTCAAATGGATGAACGATTAAAAATGAACTCGTATATACATGAACATAGAACATGGTGCATTCCTAAATATACTAGATAATATTGTTACGGCGTGTGATAACCGTGGCATATTTACTCCCATAATAACATATTAAACGGTATTATAACAAAATTGGATAATTCAAATATAATATCGCAAATATTATTAGTAATATGCTAATATCTAAATAATTTTAATTAATTCAGTAATTTAAAGTCTATATTCGCAAATATTTATAATATTATGAAAAATTATTTAAAATTTATATATAATATTTAAATATTGAGTTTTTTTATGAAAAATATTAAGAATATCAGAAATATTTGAGAATATTATGCAAACTTATACAAATACTTAAAAATAATCGAAAATACCGCAAAATAAAAATGTATTTGCGAATATCTTAAAAAATCGCGAATATCATAAAAAATCGCGAATATCATAAGAAATCGCGAATATCAAAAAAATATAGCTAATACCGGCGAATACTGTATCAAATACCAAAATGTATATACATTTTTCATGTAATATTTTTCAGAATTTGGTAATGTTATAAATTAGTGAATTTATAATTTTTAAGGGGCTCAATCTATTTCAACAAAAAATGTTTTTTAAATTTATTCATTTTTCGAAGTTTGTACTAAATATCGATTCTCGAATATTCATATTTTGCTTAATTGGCTGAATTCAAGAAGGTGACGTGTATTTGCATTTTTTTTATTGAATTTGAACCATAATTTTATTTTTAATTATAGTGTTTTCCTCTCTTTTTCCGGGTCCAAATAACTAGCACGATAATTTCACTTATAATATTCGTAAAATATTTGCGAATACGCGAATACTGAAAATATTTCCGAATACTGAAATATTTTATTTTAAGGTTGATAATACGTGAATATATAACATAAAAAAAGAATACGAAAATATTACTTGCACATATACCAATAATATGAAATATTATTCATTAAAATCGAAAATATTGAAAATATATACAAATAATTTAAAAATATTTGAAAATAGCAAGAATTCTATGAATATTAAAGAATATTAAAAATATAGAAAATGTATTCGCTTATCATTGAAATATATCTAATAATATGTGGAAAGTTCCGGTTACTTAGGATTAGAGGGTCATTACCAGGAATTCCAGTTTTTTTATTGTAATTACCGTTACCCCTGATTTCCTATTCCCGGAATTTCCCAGTTTTAATTCCCGATTCCCGGAAATTACTTTTTCCGGAAAAAATAAACTTAAACTTATTATATTCATTGCTTTAAAAATACATAGCTTCGCTAAAACCGTTCACAAGAAATCATATTATCTTTGAAATTACTTCGGATGACAGATTATTTGGAGACTTCTGGACACAGTTCGAACTTCCAAATCTATTGAAGCTATCACTTCACAAAAAAATATTCGAAAACCTTATTAAAAATATGTATTTTTAACTTTATAAGGCTTATATTTACTTCACAAATGCCTAGCTTTCGATTACAATCTCTATTTCATATTTCATATTTTCTTTTACTTAAAAATTTAGTTTTGAGTTAAAAAAGCGGGTCTGCGAAGCGCACGCAATGTTGACTCTTAGAGAGGAAATCTTAGGAACGAATGGGAGACCTTCTGATCTAAAAATAGTTATATTTTTACATTGCTGACCATTTATATAGCAATCTATCTTGTTGAACTGCTGCCACTGTTACCTCTTCTTCTCTAAATTTCTAAAAAATCTCGAAAATGATACATTTTGTCATAATTCTTGCTCTAATTTACTGCTCAACAACATGTGAAACTGCCAATCGTTGTAAGTACTATAATTTGCAATATAAATCAGACAATCAAATAAATGATTATGATTTATGAATAATGTACAATGTATAGACGTATTTACAGTAATATATGTGTTGTGTAGGGGCGTAAAACACTAATGGGCTATCACTTAAATATAAGTTTAATAGCATATTCCCAGAAGGCTATTAGTTCAAAGCGTCTTGTATATAGGAAGCTTTTCGGAACTATTTTCGTTGTATTGATTTTTTATTCTATCATCCTTCCTCGTATTTAAATAAATTATTCAAAATAATTACCTTTATGTGTGTCCAACTGACAATTTGCGAAAGAAGGATACAAATAAATAAATTAAAGGCTCACAATATATATATTGTTAAAAATATAATTCAATTTTAAATTAAAAAAAAAACAAATTTCAAAATAAATAAATTCAGAAAATGGTAAAAATAAACATGAAATGAGTAGAAAATGTATTCTGAAAGATTACAAAAAAAAAAACAATTTTTTGTTCATAAATTCAAGGTTATTAATGCTGTTAAAAGCTTTTAAAAAAGCTTGGCGTTGGTCATTACACTATTGTCTAATATGTGGCAGCTATATAGCTATATTATACAGAATTGCAAATGGCGGCATGAAAAAGACCCAATAACATTTTGGTATAAATGAATATCTATGGATTTTACGACATTAAGTGGGTTAAAATTAAAACACTTTAACTTATGTGATCCAGCCAAGTTTAAGCACATAAACTAGTTTGCACGGAAAAAATATAAAATATATTTTTGAAAAAAAAAATTGAAAAAAGATTTTGTTTTAAAATATATAAAAAAAATCTATACGTTTTCTTATAATTATGAACAATATATTTAAATCCTAAATTAAATACACGTCTATAACAAAAATAACATCCAATAAAAAATATTGCCAAATAAAGATTTTTTCATACATTTCTTTTATGTTTAAATAATTTTCCATTCAGTATTAGAGAATATATAAAATCATGTATATACCCTCATAAAACATTTTATAATATTGCAATTCCATTTCCATTTTCATAAGACTTACAAAAGAAATGTCATATATGAGCTGCCCAACTAATACGGGTCACAACGAATTGTATATATATATATTAGAAAAGGATAAGCCTAATCACGGAATCTTTGCACGACAAAGAGCAATATAGTATATATACAAAAATCTATCGACAATAAAGATGATGACCCGCAAAGATTTAAAAGGACACACCCTATAAAGGGAGGGCAATCTCGCCATACGCACCTTTTTCCGCCGCAAAACGTCGTTAGGTGTCTATACGATTTGCGTTGATTAATATTACTTACATACTAAAAATATAAATACTATAGATAGGCATATACATATAGATACTAAACCTATTCGTCGTTTTTAATATGTGTACACAAGATAAATTAAATATATATTATATTTTCATACAATGTTGTGGAAACGTTAATATATTTACATCGAGCATGTTTTGCTCTATATATATACGTAAAACGTAATATTTTGACTACGTTAATGTATATTTGTGTGTTTTTAGTGTACAAACAAAGAAGTGATAAATGTGTGTGTGTGTAAATGGAGTCAAGACACTTTATATATAAACATTAGGTAC
This sequence comes from Bolitophila cinerea, assembly GCA_010015015.2. Taxonomy (NCBI): domain Eukaryota; kingdom Metazoa; phylum Arthropoda; class Insecta; order Diptera; family Mycetophilidae; genus Bolitophila; species Bolitophila cinerea. Next base: position 6,285 of record JAAAKO020050917.1, read on the forward strand.
TTAATATAAATTATGTCGATATTGATAAACGATTTGACTTGATTGCGATGCTTTTATGTGTGCCCCGGCGATATAAATTCTTTTATGGTCACCATCTGGACGAAATGCTTTATTATTGATTTTCAGGAGATTTAAGGGAATATTCGCAACCATGTATAACATTGTATACACATTATGTAGTACAGTAGTATGTCTAGTCTAATGTGGAGCTCTTCCTTAACATGCGTAATGTAATGGGGTCAACTTCGACCGAATCGGACAAGTAAATCTCTGATGGTAGGAAGTATCAGAGCGTGAGATTGTTTTTATGATGAGCATTGGTCAACCATGGTTTACATTTTTATATAGTATTCCATACGAGCTATGGGCTACAGTCTAATGTCGACTATATCCAAATTACGGTTTTTAAAGACCTATATAAACCACAAAGAGTCAACTTGATCCACCTAGAGCCGTTTTCCTATTATAATAACTGTTTTTCACTAAAAAAAACGCTCTTTTGTAATTAAAAGTTTTTTTACAATGAAAATAGAGCTCTTTTTTAAAAAGATTTTTTTTAGATCGTTAATAGATAACTTTAATTTCACAAAGTTTTTTTTTGAAAAGCTCTATTTTTCTAAAAACAAAATTTACGAAAATGTGTTTTTATGAAAATGCTAGTTTTATTCTTATAATCTTATTAAAAGCTGAGTTTTGTTCTATGGAAACACACTTGATTTTGTGCTATGATAAAACGCTCGTTTCTGTACTCCTATGGAAAAACGCTCAGTTTTGTTCTATGAAAAAAGATTTTTTTGTACTATGGAAAAGCGCTCGTTTTTGTATTATGGAAAACTCTCGGTACAACGGAATAATGCTCGTTTATATGTTAAATGGAAAAAATGCTTATTTTTGTACTATTGAAAAATGGTCGTTTTTATACAATGGAAAAACGATAGTTATTGAATTAAAGAAAAATACTCGTTTTTGTACTATGGGAAACGCTCTTTTTATATAAAACCGTTTTTACAATGAAAATGGGCTTGTTTTTTTAAAAAACTATTTACTTAAAAAGCTCTTTTAAAGCACGTTTTTTTACTGTTTTTTTACTACAATAAAAAACAATTAAAAGTAGTGTTTTTAATGATTTAATCGTTAATAGCTGTTTTTTTATTACAAATATGTTTTTTTATAACAAAAAAGTTTTTTTTTAAAAGTTGTTTTTTTTTAATAATGCTCTATTTTTTAAGGACAAAATACAGAAAATGGGTATTTTATGAAAAAGCTCAAAATGATTTTTTACTCTATAAAAAGCTCAGTTTCTTACTATGGAAACACACTCGTTTTTGTGCTATGATAAAACGAAGTGCGGTCTTCAAACCCCAAATTCTTTCGCCCCGAATCATCGAAACCCCGAATTTCGTTTGCCCCGAATCATTAAACCCTGAAAAACGTAAACCCCGAATTTCTAAACCCCGAAATATTTTTAAATGTGTAAAATATATATGAGTGCGTTTCATGTAATCTTTTTTAGTTGAAATAAAATAGTATAGAGTGCGCCTCAATAAAATAAATATAATATCGAATAGCTTAAATTTGATTTCGGCATACCTGAAAGTCCATGTTTCATAGCCACCAAATATTTACTATTTTAATTAATAAAGTTACATTAACTTTGCACAAATAAAATGTTCATACAAAATTGCAGACTTTGACAGAACTTATCCCCCAATCTTTAACGCTCTGCGCGCCCTCTCGAAGGGAGTGGATTTAGCCATCTTTGAATGCACTTATATTCAGCTGTCACAACGTACACTGTTTAATTTTACTTATTTGCAATTTTTCGGCAAAATCATTCGGGGGTTAGAAATTTGGGTTTAAAAATTCGGGTGTTAGAAATTCGGGGCTTAGAGTTTTCGGGGTTTAGACCATTCGGGGCAAAAAATTTTCGGGGTTTACAGACTGCACCGGATAAAACGCTCGTTTCTGTACTCCTATGGCAAAACAAAACGCTCAAATTTTATTCTATGAAAAACGCTCTTTTTGTACTATGGAAAAGCGCTCGTTTTTGTTTTATGGAAAACGCTCAGTACAACGGAAAATTCTCGTTTATAAATGGAAAAAATGCTGTTTTTGAACTATGGAAAAACGAAAGTTAGTTAATTAGGAAACGCTCTTTTTATATAAAAGCATTGTTACAATGAAAATGTTTTTTTAAAAGCTCTTTTCTCAAAAAGCTCTTTTCTCAAAAAACTCTTTTCTCAAAAAGCTCTTTTATAGCTCGTTTGTCACTGTTTTTTAATACAAAAAAAAGTTTTTTTTGAATAAAGCTCTATTTTTCTAAGGACGAAATACAGAAAATGGGTGACTATTGAAACACGCTCGTTTTTTACTATGGATAAAACGCCTTTTTACTTTTTGTACTATGAAAAGACATTTGTTTTTGAATTATGAAAAAATTCTCGTTTTCGTACTATGAAAATCGCTCGTTTTTGTATTATATGGAAAACGCTAGTCTATGTACTACTGGTGGCAGTCTCATTCTACTTAGATTTTCTTTTTTTGTAATAAAAACTGACCAATTGATGTTTAGTCCAGGCAGCGGGATGAAAAAAGGACTATTGTCTCGTGCAAAAGGTAGGCTAGTTCTAATTGTTTGATATGTTGTTTAAGGCCCTATTAGCCGTCAAGAAAATGAGAACGTGACGTCACAAAAATACACCTCATTAAGTTGTCCTGTGTCTTTCGCCATTAAATGAAATCATAGTCACAAAATGAGAACATTCCTCGTTATTTTCCTAAATCGTAGTGAGACATAACATTTTTTTAGTCGCTGCCTCATTAAAATAATATGCAAAATAATAATTAGAACACCATAATAATCGTTCTCAAGATAATGTGAGTAAAATAATAATGAGAACAGTTCCAATTTCTCATTATTTGTTCAATTTTCTGCTTCGCCATCAGAATTAAATTATTTTTATTGGATAGCCAAAATGTTCGACCTTGGGGGGAAGGGGGTGTGGTGTTGAGATTAACCCGCCATCATGGATTTAAAATTCTAAAAATAGTTTATTTTTAAAGTATTCCTCAACATATACCTCACCAAGTTACAGGGGCGTAGAGATTACTTTTTTTCACAAAAATCATCAGATATAAATTCTATTAAAGCTTCCTAAAAGGTTTTTTAGTAGAGACCACAAAAACAGTTCAGTTAATCGCCAAAACAGTCACCTACGCATATTAAATTGCGACTCAACTTTCAACAGTAGTTTAGTACCAGATCTTGTAATCAAGGGTATTCAAATCGCAATCTGTTAATTCACCGCTTTTTGATTTGCTTAGGATTGGGCAAACGTTTAGGTTTTTGAAGAAAAACCTGTTTTTAAACTTTCTTTTAAATATATCTTCAGGAACAATCCCTCAAGATTTTTAAAACGAAGTTTCATTGAAATTGCGCAAGCCAAATGCCAAAAAGTCTGATGGGAGTATTTAGGGAGGTTGTTTTATATTTTTTTAGAAAGTGTTTTTCCTCAAGACTCTTAAATTGATTTTTGGAGTATTTTAGATAAAGAGACGGTGACAGGCATACTATACCTTGTAAAAATCTCCCAAAATCTCTTTTCTCTCTTCTTCTCTTGTGTTTTTGTTAAATAAAAAAAAAGTGCTGCGCTCGCGCTGCACATGATTGTTGTTGTATACTGAAAATGATTTGGGGTCTATTTCATGCCGCCGCTATCAATGATCCACTTACCACTCAAATAATACAATCCGCCTTTGCTTGTTCTTAAGCCTAGTTTGGGATAGAATTTGTTCGCTCCAAACTTAGCGTAATATATAAGTTTCTGTTTCTAAAAAGGTTTGGTTTATGGTTACTCGTGGGTTTAGTAGTGGTGGCTTCGTTTAAAATCACTGGTTTGGCAACATTTGTCTCTCTTTGGCAGTTGAATGTCCCGGCTATGTATTTAAAATTGGAATACCAAGAGAATCAGGATTTTTCGTTTTTTGAATAAGAAGGTATTATTGGTATTTTTGTATAGTCCCACGAGAACAGTGGTGTTGAAATGTCCAATGCGACAGAGCCCCTTTTATCATCAGTAAAAGGCTAGATACTTACCAGAGGTCACGAGGTATCCGGTAGAAAATGATGATGATGATGATGATAGGAATAGAAAGGACCAGCACTTAGGCCACTGAGTGGGCCCATTGTGCTACAATCCGTATTTTTCGGAACCTACCCGATCTCTTAACGAACTCCGCAATCTAACTAAGTGGCGGAAGATGGCGGAGCGAGTTGTAGAAACCGAACATCTTGACATCTGAGGATGTCACGCGCAAGGCATTCGGCGAGGAAAAGAACGGATGATTCGATTTCTCCGCCAACCAATTCTGGTTCTTGTTTAGTCGGAAGTGACCTGTGAGGATACCGATTCCAAACCAAGCGCCAATTTAGTTACTCTCACAGTAGGTATTCGCTTGCCATCAGCTAAGCACCAGTCCAGAGGCCAAAAGTGAATCTGGAAGCGATCAGCGATTTCCAAATGGCTTGACTATCGAAGCAAATATATATAGGCGCATTTCTTCGCCCTCGTGCAGAAATAACCGATCGCATGCGAGAATGGAATATATACCTCTGCTTGGAAAACAGAAACATACCCACCCAGAGAGACGGCCATTTCTTCTGTGTAGAGGTTGGAATAAATATATTCCACCGCCAGAACATCCAGATTTGACAGAATCTTCGGTATACCACACTCTCCCATCTAGTAGAGGAAGTGTACCGCGTGTAACTAGAAGTAATATTGACTTTGTCCCTCCTATCAAAGCGAAAACCCGGATTTAGTGATGGTCT
>JAAAKO020050928.1:0-11114 GCA_010015015.2 Bolitophila cinerea
AAAATATATAGTACTACAAAAAGTGGATTTTGTTATTCAATCTAGTACGACGAAAAACTCGATGAAAGCATTCACGCGATGTATGCAGTTTATCCGATAAATAGTCGAAAAATAACCACTTTTTTATCGGATAAATATCCGAAAAAACTCGATGAAGGCTAGTGGGGAACGTTTAATTTTATGCCAAAACAAATATATCTTAAATATGTGTAAACACAGCATAAAATTTAATATAATATTTCATCTGGCAATACTAATTCTCTAATAAATGACAAATACAAATTGTTGTGTTTATTATTGTTTACTATGCTATACTTTGATGTAACACAAATAATAATGGAATTTAAAGCTGAATCTGGTGCCCAGCTGGTAGCAAGGCTATCTTCGCAATTACGTCCTACACTACAGAATTTGGATGTTCACATTTTCCCGCATAATGGACCCTCGCCCAAAGACGTCATCGAGATCACCGGTGACTCAAATACCGGTAAATCTATGCTTTTAATGGAACTCATGAGCAAGTCAATTCTTCCAATCGAATGTGGAGGCAAAAATACGGGCGTTGTTTTCTTAGATACCGAGAATAACTTTCAAATGTTCAAATTCGTGGCAATTCTCGAGAAGCACGTCAGCAATGCTCCAAACTATACGGCAAACATGGACCTTTTGAAGGTTATACAAAAAGCATTAGAGCATATTTTGTTTTTAAAATGCTACAATGCAGAACAATTGGAGATGTGCTTGCTGAGCTTGGGTCAACTGTTTTCGGACCATACCAAGTATAGTATGCTAGCAGTAGACTCAGTGGCCTCGTTTTACTGGAGCGAAAACGACGACTCAAATAATATTCGAATGGACACGTATCTACGAAATATGGTACGTACTCTAAAAAATATCACGGATGAACATCGTGCTGTTTTAGTGTATACGAAACCTTCGTATTTTGTGTCACCGAAGACAACCGTTCCAATAAAACCCATATTTACAAAGGAACTACCAATAAACTACAAAATAGAAACGAGAATATCTTCAAATGATAACAACGACGCTGATATAACAATACCCAACATAATTTTGTTTGAGGCTGAAATTACAATGGCTTTAACGCAATTGTGCATAAAGCAAAAGTACGAGATTGATTGTTTCGGAATTCAATGGAGATAAATAAACAAAATCAAATACACTCTAAAACTATTTTTATTATTATTTCTCACGATGTTCTGTTTTTCTTTAGTTTCGTTATTAATTAGTCATAAATAAATGGTTATTTCTTATTTTAATCTTTTTTTTGTATTATTTCCATTAAATATACAACCAATTTAAATATGTGTTTGCGTTTAGCTTAATATTTTACTATTAAGAGAACTTATACAAAAAAAACTATCATAGATAAAATTATCTAATCTTATACAAGTGTGTTCAATCGAATTTATGGGGCGCAAACACACCGGATTTTACGTAGATTAAATGTTAAATGTTTGTTGGTTGTTTGGATTGCGCTCAATTGCACATTTATTTATAGTTTCATGTCGTTAACGTATGCGTCTAGTTCGGCGTCGAGCTCCTCGGCAGACTTTGAGACAGCCTGTTGCCGGCCACCACCATTAGCACGGCCACCGGATGGTTTTCGTCCACCACTATCACCACCACGACCACCTCCGCTGCCGCCTCCTTGTCGTCCACCGGTTTGTGGAGCACCTGAAAAATGAAATTATATTTATTAATTTATCGTTCAATGAAGATGTAAAATATAAAGTGTGTTTACCTCGTCTAGGTTGACGTGCGGGACGTGCAGATGACTGATTTCCAGCGGAGCCTCCGCCAACTCTATTTTGGCGAATAGGTGCTACTGTTGCAGGTACTTCGGAGGTAGCTAGCAGAATGTTCATCGGTCGTCCATCGAGGGGTACACCATTATATTGTTTCATAGCTTTTGCTGCATCAGATCTTCGTTCAAAAACAACGTCAGCCGTTCCTGAAAATTGATATAAACAAAAAAACAATGTTAATTATTTGACAAAATTAATGAGTTTTTCTTATAAACTTACCTAACGATCGTCCGGATCGGTCATAGTGTACAGATGCGTTCTTCAAGGGTCCAAAGTCAGCGAACAACTCGTGAATGTCGGTTTCGGAGACGCCGTAGTCCAAGTTTGATACAAGTAGTTTTGCCGATCCTCCTCCATGTCCATTGGCACCGTCTTGTCCGCGGTTTTGCACTTTCTTTGCCGTCTCGAACATGTCGTGTTTCCATGCGCTGTTTACATCGCCCTAGAATTGGATTTTGTCCAAAGGTCAGATGATGGATGCCTGTCAGATCGCCCCACTATGTTGTGTGGTGAAATTGTTAGGGCGCTGAGACAGCCAACCGTGATAACCGTGTTGCAGATAAAGCGCGCTCTTGTGTGTGTTTGGTGTCGGAATGGGTGGGAGGGGGGAAGAGCAATTGTGTGTATGTGAGGAAGAAGATTATCCAATGAAACTTGCATTCGCGTAATATATAAATATACATTTAGCCATTAAATATTCGTTTTTATATTCTAATAGAAAACGAAAAACGATAATTCGATTTCACTATCTGCTTTTATTGAGCAATATGCGTGTCGATCACATTCACACGACCATTTTTGCTTAGTGTTTTTTTTATATTTTGCTCAATACAAACAAAGACGACAAAAAATACATATTTAATAAGGTATTTTGCAGAAGGCACTTGCTCTTCATTCTTGGCTTATGCTTTTTGGAGTGACAACACTTTGAACAAAAACAACACAACGTATACGACACCCCGGATGACCGCGATCGAATAAAACACTGTACAAACAATTTCAAGGTCCTTGTTGAGAAATTCGCAAATTTCTACAATTCATTCGGAATTGGCACTTTGTATTAAATACGTTTTCAAGTTGTAGTTGTATACATTTCGGTTATCCACACACGTAATTTCATTTTGACGACGCACGCCTCGCATAGAAAACTCGGCGGCCATCTTGTTTGGTTTGCGGCTGAATACACAAAAGTATTGCAGGTTCGGTGGCTGTCCGGACGCTTAGTGCTCTCTCACTCTCGTCTTACCCTGGAAAATTTTGCTCTGGGCTGTGGAGCGTTACGATTGCGCCCTTTAAGAACACCGCCGGCCGGTTGGCGGGTGGCCCCATTGCCGCGTGCCGGAGCACCACCGCCAGCGGCACGATTTCTTTGTCCACCGCGACCGCCAGCGCCTGAAGCACCACCGCGACGCCCGTTGCCGATTTTGCTGTTCTTGATGATATCCTCAAGACTCATTTCGATTTTATCACCCATTTTGTTTATGTCGATGGATATATTGAGTATTTAAGCAAAAGAAAACGCTGTTCAACGGTGAACAAACTAATATTAAATAACTGTGTTCTTGATTAAAACAAAATTTGTAAACGCGACGCGCAGCGAAAAGTTATTTTGTGTGTGTGACGGATTCGTCGGAGCTGTTTGCGGAAGTGAATGAAGTTGTCGATTAAAGCAGTTTTTCGAAAACTGCTGTAACAGCAACATTTTCGAAATTACTGAGGGTGCGTTTGAAAATTAGAGCTTGAAATAAATATTTTTTTTTCTTTTTCCATTTTGCTGTCCTTATGAGGTATATGAGCAAAAACCTACGCTTTTTTCGGATGTGTTATGTTATAAATTGTTTTTATGTTATTACTACTTATTTCGTTGTTCCGCGTCTTTTATTTATGGACTTTGTCCTTTTAAAAAAATGGGTTGCTTTTTTATTTAATTTTATAGTGGAAGTCTGTAAAAAAATCAAACGTAGCGACGTAGTCTATCTTTGTTAGCAATATGTCCCGTAACCACAAAATTGCACTGGTTTGACAGACAACATTACAAACTCCTTCACAAAAACTGTGCTTCTAGTGAGCGTGAAGAACAACGTTTGTATATACTTTTAAATTTCAATATAATCAAGTTTAAATATATTTTTTTTATTTTAAGTTAAGTTACCTTGCATTAAGGTATCACCCGGTAATAACTCTTGAACGCTACACTGAAGTTCGAAAATCTGGGTTTACAATACATTTTTTCGATATTACATTTTACTGATTACTGACGTTTTTTGACGTTAAAAATTGACGTTGACATTCTCACATTCACAACATTTTCATTAAAATGCAAATAACTTTAAAAATGTTAAGTTTTACACTGAATCAGTTTATTTGGAAACTGAATCAGCATTTGGTCAAATAACTACGACCACATACGGCCCGAGCCAACAGTTTGCTGTGATTGCAATAACAATTTCTAAGGCAATCAAAGTCTGTACTCATCCAGACGATAAAAAAGAAGAAAAAAAAACAATCACACAGTTATTTCGGGAAAGACACAAATGACTAAGTTTCCATTTCTTATCTCAACCGTTTTTATTTTACTTGAGCGCTGTGCACACCATTTCAGTTGACGTGCCTTTAGTTAATGTTACACCTAATCTTAAATATTCCGCTTATGTTCCTGGAATAACTTCCACTGAGTACACGATGCCTTGCGAGTCCTGCAATGTGCAATTCACCGTGTTTAAACGGAAAAAGTCGTGCACAGAATGCAGGTTAGTGTAGCGATTTTTCACATTCTCGTTAATCTCACTTAATCTTTAAGTGTTGTTATATAGCAGGTAGTTGCGTCGTTATTCAATCTATTTATAGATTAATTTTTTAATTAATTTAGTTTGGCGTAGATTTGTATATGTGTTTTTTTATGTTTCAGACGACTGTACTGTAACACATGTTTAATCAAAAATAAAGAGAAGATTCTCTGCGAAAGATGTGTTGTATTCACCAGGAGACCACTTTCCAAAGTGGAGCTACTCAAACTCAAGCCAAAAGATTTGATATTCTTTCTTCAGTCAAAACACATCTCTACCACAGGCTGTGTCGGTGGGTTCAGCTAACAATAATAAATAACTAAATTTATTATCTTATAAATATCATTCTATACAATTCTAGAAAAAGAAGAGCTTGTGAACTTAGTGCTGATTCACGTAAACAATTCGACTGAAAGAAATGGACGACCAGGCTCCAATAATGGTGCCGATGAGGCTTTTCAAAATCCATTTGATCAAATCAAACAAACTTGCCAAAATATTTTCACCACAATAACCGAGAAAATAACTCCAGGTAATTTCAATAAAGAAAATGTAACAATTAAGTTTTAATTTTATTTCAAGTAAAATGAAATATGTAAAATGTGTGTGTGTTGCGTTAAAACGAACAATATGCCATAAATATTTCATGTCAGGATGGCCGAGCGGTCTAAGGCGCCAGACTCAAGAGAAATTCTTGCCTGTGTATACGGGTCTGAGTGTTCTGGTCCTCATCTGAGGGCGTGGGTTCAAATCCCACTTCTGACATATTTTTTTTTGTGTGCGTTTTTTTTTTGATTACATTTTTTAATATAACTTTTTTTTTTAGATTTCAACTTTGACCTTAAATCAACTTCCGGTGGAACTAACCAAAACATTAACACACAACCACGTGCGAGCAATCGCACCACACCACAACAGCAATACAGTTTTACCAGTTCCAGTTCCTCGACGAGCAGTAACATGAACACTGTTCAGCCCGGCGTAACACGCACATCATCGGTGCAGTCCAATGCCACAGAACGTAGTCGTTCCCAAACCACAAACACTGGCATGCCGAACAGTCCAATTAGCACAAGTACAACGTCGCCGATCAGTCAAGCTCGTCAAGAATCGAACACACAGCCAAGCTCACCACCTCCACCATTAAATCCGGTATCTAATCAACCATCTGTACATTCAACACGAACACAACGAAACCGGCATCTTATCGATGTGGTCGAGACCGCCGGATCCGGCTGTGAGTGCTCCGATGACGAAGTAATCACTAACTTCAATACAATCTACAATAAAACGGTGAGCAGTCCAGAGTCAAACGTCATTGCCTGTGATATAAATACTGATGACCAGCGCGAGGCTGGACCGAGCCGGAACTCAAGTCAAACAGCCAGTACTGTTACCAAGACCACAAAAGGGTCACCAGCTAGTTCAGATACATCTTCTTTTGAAGAGCTAGGAGCTACCGGTGGAAGCAGTAGTGTTGCTGGTGGAACCACATCTAGTGATGCCGAGAACTGGCAGTTTATCTCTAGCATCGGTGAATCTCCGAATTTCCAACAATCCGTCACACGTAATCGTCAACCAGAGGCAAGCAGTATGTCACACATTAACATCAGCAATCTGACATTCCAGCCACCACCGCATTCCAACGTATCCGTTCCGGACGCTCTGTCCGGTGAGCATTCGCGTGTGCATCGCCTGCAACGCCGCCGATCGGACGGATTCATTTTTACCTCCTCTACGAATTCAAGTCGTCGTATCGACGATGAAAATGGCGATGATTGCGATACGGATTTCTTTGCTGAGGAATCAATGCGGAAGCGTTCAAGGATTGGATGTCAAAAGTGTGGAAAAAGTAAACTAAATCTTAAGAAGCACGTGACTCGTCTCCGACAACAGCTAGAATCATCGAATACATCAGAGGATGACATAAAACAGCAGATCCAGAGTTTTCTATTGTATTTGGACAGTCGAAATTCAATTGATCTGTCAAACGAAAATGAAACTCAAGTTGATGTGGATCAAGTTGAATCGAATGTTGGTATCGGGCAGCAGCAGCAGCAACAGCCATCTTATGACGATGATGATATGGATGAGTTTGGGTATGGAGACGATGAAGGTATCAATGTATATGGTACAGATGAGGATGCCCACACAACGGGAGTCCGACGACCGCAGTTTGTCAATTTAAATGAGTTTGAAATGAGGTAAAACACGATTTTAATGTAATCATTATAAATACTAAACAATTGCCTATTTAACAGTTCCGACCTTGACGAGCTCACCGTTAAACAACTAAAGCAGATCTTGATGCTAAACCGTGTCGACTTCAAGGGTTGCTGTGAGAAACAGGAACTATTGGAACGTGCCAAGCGATTATGGAACGAGTACAACATTTGTCCAGGTGCGCTTAAATTGATTTTCAGCCTAAGCTATTAAAAACTAATTATTTTTATGTATACCTATTTTCCACAGCCGTCGAAAAACTACCCACAGACGATTTGTGCAAGATCTGTATGGACGCTCCCATCGAGTGTGTCATCCTGGAGTGTGGCCACATGGCGACGTGCACCAGTTGCGGTAAAGTGCTCAGTGAGTGCCCGATCTGTCGGCAGTACATTGTGCGTGTGGTACGCTTCTTCAGGGCCTAGATTAAGTATTTTAATTTTTCTTTAAAATTAATATTACAAAAATATACCACAAAAACAAGGAATTCTTCAAGGTCTTCAGATCATTCGATCTAGAGTTCGAAAAGTTTTTAGCTGAAAGCATAAATTACAATTAAAAACAACCACAACAAAATACTACAATAATTAATTATAATACTATTACAAAAATGAGATATTCTTTTAAAGTTTTAAAGTTTGATCAATGATCAGTGTGTTATTATAATGCATTATAATATTTGTAGCAATTATAGGTATATAAATAATACAGAAAAGATGATTATCCGATTACTCAAAATAAAATGTGTAACACAAACGTGAAACTATAGCTTTTTCGAAAGTAACAACTCGTACTCTCGTGTATAGAAACTTGAAGTTGTTTATTAAGAATAACTATTTATTTATATACAGTATAAAATAAACCTATATAAAATTAAGTGTACATTTTCGCTTTTCTTGTTATATTTCCTCCTGAATACTCTTGATGAGCTTTAGTTCCGGCAGCACTTTAGTGCGACGAATCACCGTTTTGCCACCCATGTACGGTTGCAACACAACGGGAATCCCAATGCTTCCGTCTTCTTGTTGGTAATTCTCAAAAATTGCAATCAGCATACGTGGCACCGCACATGCCGTTCCATTAATTGTATGCGCATGCACGGAAGTACCGTTTTCCAGGCATCGAATGTTCAGACGTCTCGACTGATAGTCTGTGCAATTGCTGCAACTGGATATTTCACCGTACATTTCCTTGCCGGGCATATGAGCCTCAATATCGTACTTCCGATAGGCCGGTGCGCCCAGTTCGCACGGTGGCATATCCAATAATTTAAAGTGTAGTCCAAGACCTTCGAACAAATCAATCTCAATGTCACGAAACTCGTCTAGCATGGCCTCTGAATGACTGGGACCACACACAGCAAACATTTCGACTTTTGTGAAATTGTGCACACGATAAATGCCCTTCTCTTCGTGCAGGCCAGAAGTTTCGGCTCGGTAGCATCGACTCACGGCCATTGTACGAACTGCCTCCGAGCCTACGTTTTTGCCTGCAAAGTACCCAGCAATGGCCATTTCCGATGTGCCCGACAAACATAGATTGCTTGGCCACACTTTGTACACTTGTGTCCGTTCTCCGGCGGTACTCATACCGCAGCCTTCGATCACCTCGGCCGGAAGCATATCCGGCACTGTGGTCAGCGCAAAGTTCCGACGTATCAAGGCGTTCACAGTGTACTGGATAAGTGCCTGTTCCATTTCGGCGAGCTCGTTCATTAGATAGTACGTTTTGGACCCGGTAAAGTTTCCCAGGTGATCTGTGCGCAGGCAGTTCAGTTTGCGGCATAGTTCAGCAAAACTCTTGGGCTTAAAGTCGAACGATCGTTGCGTTCCATACGAGCGTATCTCCTTTGGCTCGTCTCCGTATTCTCGAACTGCTGGATGCGTGTTATTCGGCATTCGGTGCAATTCCTGTTGGAGCGCTTCAATTGATTCCTTGGTTTGTGCATTGCGTAACTCGTGGATGCGCCGGATGTTTCCCACTCCTTTTCGCGAACGTATGTTGGATTCCACGGCTTCTATGTCTTCCAGACCTTCGGTATTGAACTCTGGTCGTATGGCATTTATTTTGTGCTTAAGTCCTCGATTGGATTTTTTGAGGTTAGGTGTGATATTTTCGAACAGGGATTTTACGGTAAAACCTGTCCGCCTGACCAGGAACATGTTGTAGTCTCTCCCTGGGTTTTCTTGTTAGTCCGGAAAATATGTATGCGTTAAGATTTGTCTTAATTTTAATGTAGGCTCAAAATCAAAATATTCTTTACCCAAATGTCACAACAAATACACTGTTTTTTTATTATTATAAATTGAATGTCGGCATTATGTCTAAAATATCTCTTTCGTTTCGCTCTCGGCTCTCTCAGTTTCATGTTATGAAAAAAATCTCTCTTTTCAATGCGACGCTTAAAACGCATCGCAAATAATGCTCGTAGCATGTGGCGCCGTGGCTTAGTTGGTTAAAGCGCCTGTCTAGTAAACAGGAGATCATGAGTTCGACTCTCGTCGGGGCCTTTGTTGTGTTATTTTTTAATAATTACATTTATTTTAATTACCTTAAAAAAAATTGGAGGCATTTGTATTTATAAAAATATTATTATGCCTAAATATAAAGAATGTGTCGATGAAATTTTGTTAATACAAATGCTGCAAAAAGTAATTATAAATTTGAAATTTTAAAGTTTTAAAAATGCATAAATACCGCTTACCAAAATAATATGTGCACATAAAATAAATGTGAACATAACAATATTAATGTGTATCCTAAAATATAAATGCTCACCGAGGAAAAAAGTGATCCAAAAACAGAAATGAACAGTCAGAAAATATAGTCTGCTCCATAAAATGATTTCTTCCACTTTTTTAAATATGAACAATGCACAAAAAGTTAAATTAAAAAAATGTGTATTGTTAAAATATATATTACTAAATTACATATACTAAACCATTAAATTATATTACAAATATTCAAAAAATGGTTCAAATAATAAAGTCATTTTACATTTTAAAAATATTTTTAAAATTAAGTTTTATTATAAAAATTTGTAATTGTAGTTGCACAAACAAAAAATTATTCAAAACTATACAAAAAAATCCCGAAAAAATCGCAAGATATATATTTAAAAAACAAAAATTAAAACGCAAAAATATGTGAAAAGTTGCGTAAAAAAATTAGCATAAGAAAATTTTAAAAAAACATATATTTTTTTAACTGCCACCGCGGGTTTAAATTTTTGGTATTGACAAGTATATTTGATATTTTAAAAATATGTAAAAAAAACTTAAGCATCATTAAGTTCATCAAAATCAGTGAGAATAAAAAAAGAAAATTGGAAACATTTTTGAAAAGTTTTTGGCGAAATAATAAGAAATGTATTTATCTCAAACATAATTGCTTTAATACAAAAAAGCTTTTATTTAATTCTAAAAAAGATTATAAATTATTTAAATAAATTTTATACAATTAAATTATATATGTTTTTGTTTGTAATCATAAATATTTTTTAATTTACTTATTTAAAAAATGCGAAAAAAGAAAAAAATTAAAAGAATGTTATTAATTTCTTTTAATATAAATTTAGAAAACTTTTGTGTGGCAGTTCAATAAACATTTAAATATATATTTTTTTTTACTAAACTTTTGCACATTTATTTATAAACTGTTTTGATTTTTTTTTGTTTATATTTGGTTATATTTTTTTGGGCGCAAAATGTTTTTTGTAACATTTATTATTTATTATGGGCACACTTTTTTTGTGTGACAATATTTTTTTGTAAATGTTAGCCACATTTTTATAATGCACTGATATAGTGCATTTAAAAAATGTGCGTCTGAAATTGTGCGTGGTAAATATTCTTAATTTTGCCGTTAAAATGAAATAAATAATGCAAATATAAAATGTCCTCACTTTCGGTTTCAAACCGAAGAATCAAAAATATAATTATATGCATTATTTTCTTCAAAATCGCATATCTAACTACTAATTTGCGGAATAAAATAAATCCACACTAAATATTTCATTTTTAACTTTTGGAGGATTTAATATTTTAAAAATTGTTCATACATATTACCAATACACACAAAAACCAGCGTTTTATTTTTTTTTAATTCAGAAGAATATCATGCCTTTGCACCTGCTGCGTAAACACGTCTCTAAGCCATTGCATATCATTATTTTTAATTATAGATATTATATAGAGAAAATGTGGCGCCGTGGCTTAGTTGGTTAAAGCGCCTGTCTAGTAAACAGGAGATCATGAGTTCGACTCTCGTCGGGGCC
>JAAAKO020050939.1:0-11114 GCA_010015015.2 Bolitophila cinerea
AAAAGTATAATCGGCAAGTTGAAAACTGTCATTATTGCTGTCGAATTGCAGTTTAAAAGACAATTTCCCAGGAAATTTAAAAGAGCAAGTTGATAGCTAGCAGCCGGTTGAAAACATCTAATTTCATGTCAACTTCTAGTGAAGAAAAACAATTTTCAACTTGCTGTTCAACTTGGCAAGTTTGTCTAAACCGGCGGTTAGTTTCAACCTGCCGGTTAGCTTCAACTTGTGATAGTGAAGAAAACGACCCTAAATCTTGCAAATCAGCGCATAATAAAAAGCTTATGCAGTTTGACAATTCTCAGCAAAGGTTTCATTATGTCTTTAACTTTAAAAAAATCTAAATTCCGTGCTAACGAGTCTATTTACAAAGAAATATTTTAAAAAGTCGATAATTTGTCGCGAAGCCTGTATATGATGTTTTGTTCAAGTTCATCAACATTCAACAGCAAGCATTTTTAATGGTCGTTCTCGATACAGTGATGTCATGGAATCTGTAATTAAATGTATTTGATTATAAGTTATATATGCATGCATATATTTACTAATGCAGTGCGAGACACTGTTGTCATAAAATCTTTAATTGTATACTTTATTTTATATAACATATATTAAACAAGTATTAAACCATTTACTTGCAAATTTCAAAATGTATCACTCATTTGTTTACAAGAAGTATTAGCGTATGTTATTGTGGTTTGACATTGTGATCTTCCTATTCGATACGTTATTTCAACGTACTGATCGCATTTATAAACTTAACGGAATATTATATCTTCTCTACTGAGAACAAGATTGTTAAAAACAGGGTAGAAATACAATTTAAATATTATCAAAAATCGTTTGACTAAAATTGTCATTTGGCTGTAAGAAAACAAAGCAAGAAATTGTCATAATTTATGTGTTATGCTGGATTTACACCTAGTGGCCAATTATTTTTTTAAGTCAGAGGTTTGCAAACTGTAGTCCGAGACCCAAATTTCTGGAAAAATGATTTCTAGAAAGATAATCAGAAAAAATATTATAAATCTTAAAAACTTTTTTTGTAATGGCATTTTTTTGCAATACAAATTTTAGATTGTGATCGACTGACTCAATAAAAATTAAAAAATTGGCTATTGTGTCTACAGTCCAAAAGAAATAATAGGCCTTAGCCCTTTAAATTTTTCACAAAAAACGGATTATCCTCCCCTTACTCTATATGGTAATATGATAAAAGAAGAATAAATAAAAAAAATCGAATAAATCAAAAAAGAATAAATAAAAAAATCAAACTAAAAAGAGCAAAATGTTAATTTTTTTTTTAATATGGATAAGGTATTTGCTATTTATTTGATTATTTTTTTAAATATTAGTTTTTGTGTTTTTTTAAGTTTTTTCGTTTTTTATGGAAATAATGGTTTTCGCATAAATAGAAAAAAAATCTCTTTGGTAGTAAGTGCAATCCGTTTATAATAAATTTTTTGCAAGACTCCAGGCATTTTTTTTTAAATTACCACTCTAAATTTATTTATTTTATTAATTTTTTATTATGTTTATTCAATTTGGTGCTGGTTTTTAGTGAAATATGTTTTAGTTTTTCGGATTATTTTTCTGTGTTTATATGAAAGTCAACTACGTTGTCCTGGCAATTATAATTTATATTTCAATTGATTCCTACACCACCAAAAATATTCTAACGAATATCAATAATATGATTTTATATAAAAAAATCATTAAAGATGAAAAAGGTTATATTAAAAAAATAGGATTTGTGTAAAAGGAGATTATGTATAAAAGAGGATAAAACTTAAAAACAAAGGTGTGGCAGGCAAGTAGATAGTTAAAAATATGACGTTTTTAGAATGTCCATCTTGATATTTTTTAAATTTAGGCTTTAGTGGTTTCAGTGTGAGTGGAAGAGGTTAAGGAAGTTCTCGGTTGCTAAATTGCAGTACTTGCGCCAATTATATATTTCCAACTAAAGTTTCTTTCACATAAAAATTTGGAGTGTTTTTTAAATTGGGCTGCGTGTAAGATTTATTAAAATTTTTGGGTTGCTGTTAAAAAAAGTCCTGGAATCTCTGATTTAAGATATGGCTTACAATATACTACATTTCAAATGGCCATCACGTAAAATAATATATTTTACAAAACATGTTACAAAACATGTTGGTCTTAAAACATTTAATCAAAATAGAGTACTTCCTCTTGCATAAATTAATTAGCTATTAAAAGGCTAAATAAATAACCACTGTTTTCACTTAAATGGTCATTTAATGGCCACAAAATGGCCACATGGCCACTAGGTGGCAATCCAGAAATAGTATATGTTGTTCCTAATTTAATAAATTATAAAATATTCCAAAATAATATTTGTATGTGTATGTTTAGGGCGGCCATTATATTAGTTCTTAACGAATTTTAATATGGCCGCCCCTCAAATATGCTAAAAACAAACAAAAAAGGGTACCTTTTTCAGAATTTGAAAATTATGTTTCACCCGCGAAAACAAGGGTTAATGATTTCTATTTTCTAATATAAAAAAGATTGAAAAGGGAGAGGCCTGAAATGAAAAATTTAAAGCGGAAACGTTGAAAAACTAAAAACGCATAAATAAATCAATTTCGCTCTCTGATTACTATGTATAACATATTTACATATATTTACATATTTTGTATGTTGGTGAAACCCGTTCCTTAGGGGTGTTTTTAATTTGCATAATTTGTTTTGTATATATGACAAACAAATAAAATCGAATGATTTTTTTTTTAAATTTGATGTATTAGATTTAACTTCTAAATTTATTTTATTGTAAAGAGTTTTCCAATAAGAACTTGACAACTTCTTTTTTAAATATCTCGCAAAGAGATATATAAAAACTTGTATTATTGGCTTAAAGTACAATCAATGCAAATATAAATGGAACTCGACTTCGGTCATATGTCCACCACGGGCACGCTTGCAGCGGTCGCTTCGTTGAATCCAATTTTCGATGACTCGGCCTCACAATTGGCTATTTCTCGTTTGATGTTGGCTCTAAGGTCCTATAACGTCTCCGACATGTTGGCATGTACCATAGATTTAACGTAGCCTAAAAGAAAAAAGTCTAGAGGTGTTAAATCACAAGATTTCGGTAGCCAATCGACAGTACCTTTTCTCGATATATCACGTTCACCGAGCTTGGACTTCAATAAAGCCGATTGTTTCTCTCGCTGTGTGGGATGTTGCATCGTCTTGATGAAACCACATAGCAATGATGTCCAGCACAAGCAATTGATTTCATCAACCAATGAAGTCACCGGCATGAAAACCGCACAATAAAGTCACTTGTCGTGGATTAAGTGATGTTTCATGAAGCACGGGAACATTCAACAGTGAATATGTTGACTAAAATTTTCTCACCAAATAGTGAACTGTTTGTCTACTCGGGAGAGAATGACGACCCGAAATTGGCTAAAGCGCTTTTGAAGTTCCAATTTTCGTAGTCATTTTTAGTTACTTGTAAACGTTCTTCATTCGTGAGTCTTTGCTTGATAAACATGTTTCAGTTACTGATGGACGATTCAGATAGTTATGTACAATTGTATGGAAATGAAACTAGAGCTGTGATTGGTTAATGCAGGTCACTTTCACTTGATGTATACATACACGCACAATACACTCTCACCAAAAACTCAGAAATGACTAATACATACACACACAAAAGTAAGGAAATGAGAAATAGTTGAAATCAAACCAACTTTTTCATGGAAATGAATCCAGATACGTCAAAGTTGTGTATGTTTTTGGGTTATGTGTGTGCATTTTATTTTTACTGTGTGTATTTTGTGTTGATTTTTTATCTTTTTTCACATTTATGCTGTCTCTTGCACATCCACAACGTAAATAACAATCATTGAACGGATAAACTGTGTATAATTTCTCAAAAATCAGTGGTTTTGTAAAACATTGTTGACATGTTTGTGTTTGTGCTGTCATTCATTTCCATACAAAAGGACATATCTATACTCGTATCTATATGAACCCCTGAAAATAGACCATAAGTGCCCGTTCACACGGTTTTGACAGCAAAACCCGCGTTTTTGATTCGAACGGTTTTCAAAAACGTCAATTTTCTTGGCTTTTTCCCCTTTTTAGCAGAAATTGTCCTAATACATTTGACTTTGACGTTTGACTTACATATATACATTGTTTATGTTGTTTGTTATTGTTCCAAGACAAAATACAAGATTTAAACTTCGGTCAAATTGGCGTTGGAAAACTCCGAATGCATACGTTATGTTTTTCATTTGTATGTGTGCTCCATTGTTTGACGTGCGATGTCAAAATGTCCGGAAATGACTTTTGTTTGTTGATAGTTATGTTTTGTACGCACTGAATTATGTTTATAATATATCAATAGGAGTACGGGGCTGTAGTCTGGAATGCATGTACAGTCTTGTGGCCATCAAACGCACTTGTCCTGGCACAAGACTTATCTAAATTCATTCTATAAAAATATAAAGTCAGCCACAACCAAACTTAAATGTAAAAGTGGCTAATTATTTTGCCTGTAGTGTAATATTGAAATATAATTTGTAGTCTCTAATAATATAATTGTTTAATTAATTTGCTTTTTTATAAATTATATATTGTTTTTTTTTATGTTATAGTTTGCTCTCACTCATATTATTCTCCTTGCATATGTTACCACATTTTATCGATTTTATATTTTTAATTAATTTAAAAAATATAATTGTAAACCCGGCATTGTAATTTTAGAACGCTTTCACTGCAACGTATTGTCACACGCGTCAAAGATAACCTACAAAACTCAAACAGCGAAAGGTTATCGCGCAAATTTTGTTATCAAACAAATACGACCTACAGCAACACAACAACAGTCAAAACTCAAGAGACATCCACTTACCTAACAGCTAACATGTATCGTCCCGATGCCAAGCTCCGACCACCCACACAATTCGAGTTTCCTTTTGCGCCGTACGACATTCAGCACGAATTTATGACCAGCTTGTACTCGGTCATAGAGAACCGACAAATCGGCATATTCGAAAGCCCAACGGGTACCGGTAAATCACTGAGCCTAACCTGTGGAGCACTGCGCTGGCTGCAAGACTACGAGCGCTTAGTGCACGAGGAACTAGAGATGAAAATCGACTCACTGAGCGCTGAGATTGCGGATCTCGATCGAGATGCGGGCACCGATTGGATTACCAGTCAGGCAGATGCGATCGGAAAGAAAGAGAAACTGCTGCAGGTTAGGCAAACACAGAGTGTAATCGTGAAACACGATGACCAGATGCGGTTAATTAAAGAGCGTAAGATTAGAGAGAGAAATCGTAATGCTTGGAGGGAACGACAACCACGGAAAGTAAACACGTTGTTGGACGACGACCAGAAGCGTACTACTGCGGAGAACGATGACGAAGATGATGGTAGTGAGTATTTGATTGAGGATTACGAAGTCGAAGAGGAGGGTGATGAAGATCTGGAAAATACAAAGAAAACATTCCATGGTGTACAGGTATGTAAATGATATACAATTTAGACAGAAAGATTCGATAAAAATCTTATTTTATTTTCTAGATCTTCTTCTGCAGCCGTACACATTCGCAGCTCTCGCAAATTGTCAACGAGATCAAAAGCACAGTGTTTGGACAGTCGATAAGAGTAGTTTCGCTTGCTTCACGCCAGAACTTCTGCATAAATCCAACGGTAAGAAAGCTCACCTCAAACGCAATGATCAACGAACGCTGTCTAGAACTTCAAAAATGCAAATCATCAAAAGCAACTCAAGTTGACCACACCACTGGCGTCACCGTTAAAAAGTCTAAATCATTGGCGGCAACTTCCACAAAATGTGAATTCTACAATCAGCACACCATCGAAGGCTTACGCGATACTGCACTCAGCGATGTTTTGGACATTGAAGAGCTTGTTCGAGCGGCCAGCACTGAAAAAGCCTGTCCATACTATGCGTCACGGCTGGCCGCCCGTGACGCACACGTCGTCCTGTTACCCTATCAAATGTTATTGCACCGACGCACCCGCCAACAGACCGGACTGAATATTCGTGACAGCATCATCATCATTGACGAGGCACACAATCTTCTGGACACAATCTCGAGCATTTACAGTGCCCAAATTTCCCTGGATCAATTACAGCAGGCTCACCAGCAGTTGTTGTCATACAAGAACAAATATTTTAGTCGGTTCAGCACGAAGAATTTACTGAAAATAAATCAGCTGATCTTTGTGGCGAATCGCCTTCTTAAAGTGCTGGCGGCTGGAGCTAGTATGACCAATGGTGGTGTGCCAATGCGATCGCGAATGATTCGTGCGCACGAGCTCATGGAGGAGGGCGAGTTCTTTACGCTGAAACTAAACGAGATTCTCGAGTTTTGTGAGCACACTCGACTGGCACAGAAGGTGCAGGGATTCAGTCAGCACTATACGGGCGAGGTCATGGTTAGTGCTACCGCAAAACCACGGACCGACACCAAGTCTTATCTGAAACAACTAGCCGAACAGCAACTTAACAGAAAAAACAAGATAACAAAGACGCAATCGGCTGTGTTGCAGCCTGCTAGAGAGAGGCTAGTAGATGTGAAGAAAGAAAGTACTGAACTGGCTTTCGGTGGTATTACGTCCGCCATTCGACCGCTTTTGGCTTTTCTTGAGTGTTTAATGGAAAAATCTAGCGACGGACGCGTACTGTTGACCTACAATGATGGCGTAAATACTAAGGCTAGTTTGAAGTATTTGCTGTTGAATCCCAGCGACCACTTTGCTGACATTCTCAATGAGTGCAGGACAGTAAGCTCTATTCATTTTATTATCTACGTTTTTTTGACTTTATTATTTGTGTAGCTCATCGTGGCTGGCGGCACAATGCAACCAACCGCAGAGTTCACAGAGCAGCTGTTCAGTGGTCACCGCGATCGAGTGAAACAGTTTTTCTACGGTCATGTCGTAGACAAGGACGCTGTGCTTCCGCTGACTGTGTCAAAGGGTCCTAAGGGCACAAAGTTTCTGTTCAACTATGCCAATAGACAAAACAAAGAGCTGGTAAGCTGTTAATCACTTTGTGGGTCATTTTTTACCTGTCTTTTTCATGTCAGGCTAGATACAGTTTAAATTATTTTCTAGCTAACAGAACTCTCGATGACACTGCGAAACGTTTGTAATGTGGTGCCCGCTGGCATTGTGTGCTTTTTTGTATCGTACGATTACATGGATGCATTCTATAGATTCATGGAGGAGTCAGGTGCCTTGGCGGAGCTTCGACGGTGTAAAAAGGTGTTTAAAGAACCACGGAATAGTAATCAAGTTGAAAAGATGCTGCTCGAATATGGGCTGGCGGCTAAGCGAACGGGACTCGAAGGTATTTTTTTTTCGGTATGATGAAATGAGGCCTGTCAAGTGTGGCATTCTGTTTCATCGTATAATGAGAGTTTTGCACACACAATTTTTAGAACAGAAATTAAATTAAAAAAAGAATTTAAATTGTAGGTTTTTTATATCAAGTGTGACCCTCTAAAAATAATCGTCAAATTTCTTCCTAAAATAAAAAAATAAAAAAAATCTTTTGCCCTGCAGCTAGTCAAACGGGAGCGTTCCTGATGAGCGTGGTAGGCGGAAAACTTAGCGAGGGTCTGAACTTCAGCGACGATCTGGGGCGTTGCGTTATCGTTGTTGGCCTACCGTTTCCGAACAAAAATAGCCCAGAGTTGTCCGAGAAGATGGCATATCTGGACGCAACGTTCCACCGGTCAGCCGGATCGGAGTACTACGAGAATGTGTGCATGAAGGCTGTGAATCAGTGTATCGGTGAGTGCAAAACATTTTTATGTGTTTTATTTTATTTTTTTTCATTTATTTTGGAAGCGCTAGTTTCCTGTTCATAAGATAATAATTGACGTTTAACAGAGTTCTCTAAAAATGAGATATATTAGCAGCTAAATGGTGAATGCGAGAGAATTGTCCTCGGGACTTAGCATATAGCATACCGCATATACTTCTACGATTTCGAATGGTCAGATAAAAAATTAAAACGCGATCAGCTTAGTTTCTTTATACCACCCGGTTACAAAATCCAGAAGTGTTTTCGAATCTTTTTTTCTGTACATAAAAATATCTCAAAAATATGTATATATATATCAACCTTGAAAAATCTGTTAGAGTCGCTTCAAGGCAAATTAGTACTCCTAGCTATTGTGAATGTGTTGCGATTGCTCAAACTGGAGCAGTTCCGCATAAGCGGCACATTTACAATCTGATATGACCAATCGTGAGAGCCCATAAAATAGTCGTGTATCTGGTATACGGTATCAGTCACCGGCCCCTGTATTCTACATATAGGTTTAAAAATGTGATATGAGACAGAGATATTTTTTTTTGTGATTTTTGTTTTGATCAATTGTGCTTCTATGATGAATCGTTGATTCAATGAATAGTCCATCCGATCAATTATCCATTCTATAAATATTGCTTTCGATGACTTGTTCATTCGATTAATTGGCTATTCGATGAGTTTTCTTTTCAATAACTTGTCCATTCGATGAATTGTTCACAACGAATTATCCCTTTGATGAATTTTCCATTCAATGAAATGTATCAATCATTGAATTTTTAATTCGACGAATTCTCTATTCGATGAATTGTCAATTCTATGAATTTACCTTTCTATGAATATTGTCCATTCGATGATCTTTCAGATCAGTGAATTATTTGATGAATTGTGTCTCGACGAATTGTCCTTTATTAAAATAATTGTCCATTTGATGAATGTCCATTTGATGAATGCAATATGTTGTCACTCAATGATTTTTTTATTCGATAAATAGTGTTTTGACGATTTGTACATTCGATGAATTGTTTATTCGATGAATTGTTCCATTGATTTGTCTCTCAAAAATTGACCATTTCATGAAATGTTCATTGCATGAATAATCTATTGAATAAATTGTCCATTTAATAAATTTTCCATTCGATATGATATGTCCATTTGATGAATTGTCCTCTCGATGAAGTGTCCATTTAAAGAATATTCCATTCGATGAGTTGTCCATTTGATGAATAGCTTATTCAATATAATGTCCATTCAACAAGTTTTCCATGCGATGAATTGTCCATTCAATATTGTATCAATCGATAAATTGGTTATTCGATGAAATGTTCATCCGACGAATAGACCATAATAGTCTTTCTAGTACTGGATATTTGCTCGCACTTGTTTAATTCAATAACGTTACAATTCTAACCAATATTAAAGTAAATATTTACTAAAACCATATATTTTTTAAATTTTAATAACCCAAGCAACATGATAGAAAGAATTTTACAAGTCCTTACCCAATCCTACTTATTTAAGTAATTTTAAACAAAAAATAGACCTATTATTTTACCCAAAGAACATTTTTGTGAGCGTCCAATCAAATTCGTTTGTACGAAATTCGTAAAAAAATGTGCGAAATTATGCGGGTTGTAGGACCTTTGTATGAAATACATTTAAAAATTTTGTCAGTGTTTGTGGGGTGAGCGACCCCGGGTTAAAAAACCTAAAAAATGTGTGAATGTCGACGGGAGAAATTCCGCGGGATAAATTTCGCGATTTCTGAAATCTAAAAGTCGAATGTCTCAAGTTGTGAATTCGTTTGTATGAATTGCAACGGGGTCTATGGCATGCCGCCACTTTTACCATGAGTTGCCATATGGTTCTTCAAATTTCCAAAAAAAGCTTAAAATCCATTTTTGCATTGCTTTAATTAATGTAATGTAAAACTACTAAGTTTTAAAATTGCAAATTATAATCGCTCCCATTAAAAACGGCACTTGCTGTGAAAATAGCAGTTATGTTAATTAAGGAATTTAATCGAATGACGTTTCAGACATTTTTTATGGTAAAGTATCGGATGAAAATATCGGTCGTGGATTTGAACATGTTAGGTAAAATAATTGCTTATTTGGATGATGTTATAATACCCGGCATTAACATAAAAGAAGAAGTTGAACGATTAAGAAGATTTTTATTAATCTACAAATTTCGACGTTTATTAAGACTTACTGGATTCTTCCGCAAATTTGTAAAAGATTATGTCCATACAGCCAGCCCAATGACTTGACTTCTTAAAACTATTGGAAATCCACCTTTTGTTTTTGGAAATGAACAGCGTTTGACAAAGACAAATTTATACTAATCGCCGGTGTTATATATGTATGATGCTAGTCATAAACATAAACTTCACACAGATGCAAGTATAGTGTTGGCCTTGCTAGGGTACTACTTTTTAAATAGTATTGTAAATACATTTTAAAATTTATTATTTCTTTTCTCTTCTGAGCGCTAGTGCGCGAAAAAATCAAAGCTGAAAAGCGACACACTCACTCTCTCCAAGAGTATAGAACGCATTATATGTATATAAGTCGTGCTGATAATGACAGTGCATACACGCTTGTTTGACAAAACTCAAAATAACTCTGACAATTATTTTATACTAAAAAGTATTTTAAAACTGAAGTAAAAGTAGATTTCTAAAAAAGGATTTGGAAAATACAAAGTAAAAATACTTGTTCCAAAAAATATTTTGGGTTTAAGTAAAGTATTAAAAAGTACTTAACTTTATTTATTTAAAGTACTTGTATTTGAGCTACGTGCAAACTCTAGTGATTTCACATAAGTAATATGTATGAAAAATCACTAGATGAGATTTGAATTAGGATATGGCCGCAGGAGCACAATAAGCATATGTCGATGTGATTAGTCGAGCACCATTCGAACAAAGTCGAGAAGTTCCAGTTGTTAAGAGCATAACAACTATTTTAAGTGACTTAGACCACTTTCATAATTACCGGCACATAAAGAGCGTGTCGGTAGTTCTGATCCCTGCCGCTTGAGGGAGCGATAAACGCTGGATTAAAAAAATATTCCCATACAAAAATACATAGGTTGTATAATGACCGAAACTAATTATTTTTTAAATATATTAATAATGTTTAAAATATTTATATGGTTAATTAAAATTTATAGACTAAATATGCATTTTTTTTTTTTTTTTAATAATAATAATAATTTATTTATAATTTTTATATAAATTTTTAGTCTATTTACACCCGCTACCTTAGGCACCAAC
>JAAAKO020050950.1:0-25985 GCA_010015015.2 Bolitophila cinerea
TAATATTAAACATAATTAAGATTTGTTTACATTTGTAATTGAACATATAATAAAATTAGAAGTGTAATTTGTTGTCAAAAATATAAAAAGCTTTTTTGTGTAAATAATATGAGTGTGTTAGTGTGCATTTTGATAAAGCTCCTGTGGGCATCGCTGATATATATATATATATATATATATATGTTCAAAGGGTGGCAGGCAATCCTCAATTTTTTATATGAAATATATCCAATGTGTAATAGCTCCAAAAATAAAGTATCCAAAAACAATTTAATAAATATTTTTGGAAATTACATATTTAATAACATACAATAACCTTTTTTCCTATCAAATATATGATAGGTACTTATTATGACTGCTATAAATGGTAATTTTTAAAAACACCACATCATATTATTTGTATTGTATTGTACAAAACAAAATCTAACATTCTATCACAATTATTCTGGTATTCTGGTTGAAGGCTGGTACGGTGTTCGCGATTACGAAAACAATTCGAAAACTGTTAAAATTTGGCTCAAGTAGTACGCTGTTCAAGATTACGAAAAGATTAGTGCATCGGTGCATTTCCAATAATCTAAACACACACCGTATAATTCTGACTTTTCTCTGGTTTTACGTTTGATTAAAAACATTTGTTTTTTAACAGTTTTTTTCAAACCACAATTATGAACGAGTCTTTGGCAATTACTTAGGCATTTAATGAGGAGTACCTCGATTACTTGGAAGATGATACGAAAGAGCATAATGGCTAGGTTGATGGTGCTGGCACGGTGGTGAAAGAGTTATCGAAATCGAAGCAAAACCATATACAATAAAACTGATGGGAACTGATAACTCGATGGGAAAAAAACTGGCGGCCCTCGTAAAAGACTACCCTTGCATTTGGAAGCTGTTAGACAAACAGAACACTAATCAACATGCCAATGCTGCTTCATGGAAAAATATTTCAACAGATTGCAAGAGATCAGGTAAATATATAATGTTTCTTAATATATATATATATATAATATACATACAAATTATTTATATAATAAAAATATTTATATTTGTTTTTGAAACTTTAATAGTTGAAAATTGCAAGAGC
Source organism: Bolitophila cinerea (assembly GCA_010015015.2). Classification (NCBI taxonomy): domain Eukaryota; kingdom Metazoa; phylum Arthropoda; class Insecta; order Diptera; family Mycetophilidae; genus Bolitophila; species Bolitophila cinerea. The sequence goes on from JAAAKO020050950.1 coordinate 1,088, forward strand.
TGGAAATCTCTAAAAGATAGTAAGCGGTACCACCAAGCAAGGAATTCCAAATCGGGTAGCCAAGCTCTATATTTAGATTTGGAGTTCGGCGACGATGAGATTAGCGGGAATGAAGAAATTGATTGGTAGTTTTCAAAAGAACTCAATTTCATGGTGCAGTATATTTGTATTTGAATATTCGAGTATAATATAATAATAATAATACGAGTAACCCTAATCTAAAAAACTGATTTTCGTTGCCATTCAAATTCTCTTGTGGCGAGGTAACATAATAATAAACATAATTTTACATAATGGGTGTATCAACCCGAACCCAAAAAAAATATTAAATTACTAAACATCGAATCTTCAGTTTTTCTTTTGCTCTATTATCCTTTATCCAAAAAAATATCCTTATATGTATCTCCATATTTTTCTGGGCAGTAATGTTATTTTGACGTTTTTATAAGGAAATTCGGCAAATAGTCATTGGTCCTTTTCAGACAAAGCCACTTTGAGCACAAAATGCCGAAAAAATTTTCAACAAAGCGTCTGGCTCTGCTTAGACGATAGTTAAAATAGTACGGCAATTTTAAATTTGATATCCTCTGAAAATGGTAGTGCATCTGATAAAACATATTTGCCAAACTTACAAGTAATTTAAATACTTTGTAGGTGTAGAACAATGTTCGATCATTTGGAGGACATTTTATGACACATGTTTTCCATATATGGCACCTAAGTTCCAAATTGCATTAAAATCGTTTGCTATAGTCTCATATTTGTTGTGATATTTGTACTCAATACTTTTTAAATATTAACTTTTTTAGATGCAACTTGATGGTAATAGACTTGCAGCCTGCTAGGCGCAAACATATGCAGTATTTGAAATACTAGTATTTTAAATAGTATTTAAAATACTTTGTATTTAAAATAATAGTATTTTGTAATTTGTATTTTCAAAATACTATTTTCTAAAAAGTATTTTGAAATTTGTATTTTCAAAATACTTTTTCTAAATACAAGTATTTTCAAGTATTTTAAATACCAAAATACTATTTAAAATATCTAAATACTTTTTCCGTTTTATATGAGAAAAACTAAAATCACTGAATCAAAAATACGTCATAATAATCTCTAAATTTCTCAGGCATCCTTTAAAATTTCTTAAATATTTTTTCAAAATAAATAAATTGGAAATAATATTAAATAAATTTAATTAAAATTTTATTATATTCTTGTAAGACATTATTTTTAAAATTATATGAAATCGCTTGACAAAAATTTCAGTATTTTGAATACCAAATTACTTTTTCAGTATTTTAAATACTTTTTCAGTATTTTAATTTTTTTCACTATTTTTATTATATTTTTAACAGTGAGCCTAATGAAAAAATAAAAAAAAAAGTGTTTTGTGTATGTTTTTCAAGCTAAAATCTTATTCCTATTAAACCAAATTTACTATTTTTGTCATAATAATTTTGTAAAACTGTCTCTCACATTTCGATGGCATACCATGGAAAATCTCTGTACATATTCGTAATTGTACTTTATCACCCTAAATTAGTCATAATATAACAGAAATATTACAAAACAAAGCATTTTTTAAATATTTGAGGTAAAAGTATAAAAAAATTCAAATTATTCATACATTTTCTTATAATATAAACAAAACTAAAAATTAATTTTATTTTGTATGCTTTACAAAATAAAATATTGGAATTTTACACTTTTCACTGAATAAAAAAAGTGGTTGTTTTTGTAAAATTTTCGAAAATTTTAAGGCTTGTCTATAAAATGTTTGTAAAATTCAAACATCTGAAGAAACCAAAAGATTGTTTCTAAAATCGATTGTCGCCTTTAAGTTTAAAAACGAACTTTTGGTTCCATTTAATGAAAAATCCATCCCAAAAATGATACGATTGGCCGAATTTGTAACTGCATTATGGGGTAGTGGGAGATATATTTATTAGGTTACCCGTGTGTTTGCCCATCGTGTTTCGGCCAATCGTGATTCAGCCAATCATGTTTCGCCCAATCGTATCATTCGTACAATCGTGTTTCGGCCAATCGTGTTTCGGCCAATTGTGATTCGGCCAATCGAAATTCGGCCAATCGAAATTCGACCAATCGTGATTCGGCTGATCGTACCATTCGGCCAAATGAGATTCAAACACTACTAAAAATTGAACACTTTTCTTCAAATTGGAACAGTTTTTAGTATTAATTGAAATTAATTGAATTTGTTTTAGAAATTAAATTAAAAATTTTGATTTTGTACATGCATTTTTTTAAAAAAGAGAGTTTTTTTAAGGGAAAAGTTAAAAATGTTTTGTAAGCAATCCTGACTGATTAAAGCGTAAAACTGATACAAGCTTTAAATTTTAATGTTAAATAATGTTGAAAAATCAACATTATTTAATATTGTTTATTATTTATACTCAAAAAATGATTAGGTTTTTTATTTAAAAATGTTGTTATATCTAAATTAAATAAGTATAAATTTTGAAAATAAAAAACATAACCTTTAAAAAAAATGAAATTAAATGTAAAACATTCTTATAAAATACAATTTAAATTTCCCAACTTGTACTAAAAATAAATTATACAAACAGAATAAAGATATTCACATAAATTTGTATCTTAAAATCATGTATACATAAATAATATATAATATAAAATGAATTATTCGCAACAAAGGCGATTGTACCACACTAAAATGTTGTTATAAAAGGCAGTGCGGCAAAAAGCAAAGCCTCTTTTTCTGCGACTACTTTGAATCAAATTATGGCATTGGTTTCTCCAATTAAGAATTCGGCAGCGACATAATCAAGGTGTATAACAAATCTTATATATGTGTATAATAAGTTTATTATGTGTATATAAAATATGTGTAGCTGTTTTTTTAAAATTCGATTGCGGGTTTTTCAAAAAAAAAACTCATACTCGTCAAATGATTTGTAATCGAGTTTATATCCTTTTTTGATAGGTGATTGATTTATGCTTACTGAAAATACATATTTCTTCAAAGGAATCTTTAAAATGATTATAATTTAGAGTATATTATAATAAATACAACAAAAAGTACTGTACTATACGACCTTCTGGTTCTATTCTGATTTTTTAAATTGGTGAGCGAAACACAATTCCAAGTAGGTACTAAATATATACAAATGGAAGATGCGACTTTAACACCATACATAATACATATACAAATACAAATACATACATAAACAATAAACATATACACATTTATAAAAATAGATGATTATGAACTACAAAATCATTACACTAATATTAAACACAACGCATTTGCTGGAGCGCACGAATAAGAATAAGTGTTGTTTGTGTAAACAAGCATTGACGGAGGCATCAACAACCAAAGTCCCTGCCACTTCATATTCACATCGTCGATTACTATTATATATATATATATGATACTACATGGAGGTTGTATTTGTATATATATTGTATATACAATCCTAATGCACATGATGTATTATATATTATATATAGTGCAACTTAAAAGATTCTATATATTATACAAGATAAATACATAATATATACTGACATCGTCTTTCGTGTGTTTACATTGTGATACTTTGAGTATATACAGTTAATGACATGTCGAAAGATGCACAAATATGGATCGCTCCTTTAGAAATAGAAAACAGAGATCACCGTGCTTCAGCCAATGTATCATCTTAGTAGTATCGCCTCCGTATATCCAGAACAGATGTTTTCGTGTACTCTCATCAGCAAATGCGAGTGATCTTGTTTTATAAATATATAAACTCATCTAATTTACAAGACTAGTGTACGTAAGAACATAAATGCTAAAATAGTTAAAATATCTAATTAACCTGAATTTTTCTACAAATTCCTTCCTCGAAAATGGTATTTGGAATTTTCTTTCATTCACAGAATTACAGTTTATTCTAAAAACAATGAAGCAACAGATTCATGCTCCAATAATTCAAACTTTTTAGATTAGGACGGTGTGCGGACAACTCCCCCCAATTTGCCACCCCTTTGTCAAGTCTGTTTAAATAAGGAATATATTTTAGGTGGTTTAGGGATCATAAATTTGAAAAAAGCTTGACGTAGGGTTGCTAACGGCACCCCTTCGTCAAGTTCTATTAAAAAATGGAAGCTTTTAAATATAATTTATAAGGTGGACTTCATATTCCTATATTATTCCTTTTAAAAAGGTAATAAAAACCTTAAAAGGCATGCACTTCGAATTTATTTTGGGTGGTTTTTTTTAGGGTGCCAACGGCATGGGGTGGCATATTATGGGGTGGCATATTAGGGGGAGGCGTATTATAGGGTGGCATATTATGGGGTGGTATATTATGGGGTGGTGTATTATGGGGTGGCATATTATGGCGGCAAATTTGAGGGCGGTAAATATTGTGCAACAAATTGTAGGGCGGCAAATTGTACGGCGGCAAATTGTACGGCGGCAAATTGTGGTCGGCAAATTGTGGGGCCTCGAATTGTGGGGCCTCAAATTGTGGGGCGGCAAATCTTGGGGCGGCAAATTGTGGGGCGACAAATTTAGGGGCGACAAAATGTGGAAGGCAAATTGTCCACAAAGCCATAAAACCTCTATGCATCGGTAATAAAATTGAATTTAGAAAAGCATGAGTGTGCAAAGATGTCAAACTATTTAAAACCTAAAAAACAAAATATTTTTTTAAAAATATTAAATCTTTTCTTGAACTATTACAGAAAATCTATAAATAAGGTATAACATTCTTTTAATATTTTTTTTTTGCATTTTTTAATATAAAACCCATTATAAAAGATAAATATGATTGATTTTAATAAAAAAAATAATTCAATTGTATAATTTTTTAAATAATTTATAAAGTTTTTTAGAATTAAATAAAGTTTTTTGTGTTGATGCAATTTTTCTCGATATAAATACATTTATTATTATATCACCATAAACTGCTCCCGCAATGTTTCCAATTTTCATTTTTTCTTTTTTCTCACTGATTATGATGTAACTTATGCTTAAGTTCGTTTCTAAATATTAAAAAATACTTAAAATTATTATTTTTCTCATCCAAAAGCTGTTATTGACATGATATTGACTAGAGACTAGATTACTAGATAATTAAGTCGGAGGATTTGCCGTTCAAAATGTTGAGCAGTTCTGTTTTATGTTGTTGTCTAGGCCTTTTAAAAAAATCTAAGTATTCGATCTTGGAATGGGTAAACTAAATCCGCCATATTTGAAAAAAGGTACAAAAAATACTTTTTAAATTTATTTCTCAACAGTTTTGTTATTGTAGGCATTTCTGGTATTGCTACGTTACGTTGTGTATGAACATTAATGTTTATATGATCATTTCTTTCTGTTCTATGATGGCCCGGGCCCGTTGCTTATAATAATTTTATCATGATGGTGATCGTTTTCAATATTGTCTTCCAAAAAATAATTACTGTGCAGTGGAGGTCTGCGCGGGCCTAATTTTGGAAACACGACCCTTTTTAAACAACCCACTCAGTGGTTTACAGCTTGACCTGTCTCTTCGACGGTTCTCCCTTTCATTATCAATAATCATCAACCCGCAAGATTTATACTTTCCAACCGGACCTACCTAAAATATCCGACGACCCGACCCAACCCGCAGAGACCCAAAAAGATCTTTGAATATATATTATAAATCAACCCGAGGAAGCCGCTGGTTTTTGAGGCCAAAATCTACCCGAGCTGACTCGTAACATATTCAGTTCAATTTTGTGTTTAAGGACCAGCCAAATGTGCGTACCTTTCCGCGGGTTCCAGACCTCTACTGTTCACCTAATAATTAACTATTCCTTATCTTTTTCCTGGCTCTAGATGCTAATCTCTGATCTCTGGTGCATTTCCGCATGTTATTGTAATTATTAGGAATTGTCTTCCATGTACCCAAATATATACTCTATCAATTTGACTGTGTTTGTCACTGACCTACAGTAAATTCATAGCATGATTGATAGTACTTAGCTCCCAAAGCAACCAAGTAATTTTAATGTTCAATGCGTTTTATTACCTGACGTCTCCAGTCACAACCACATCTTCCTTCAGCCGCTTTTAAAATACATAGAATACCCAAAAATTAGGATCGTTTCTAAGGAAACATTTGTGAATTGGGACTACTACTCCCATAGGCGAATCCAGAAAATGTTTTTGGGGGTGAACATTTTGTCACGATAGTATTTAACTAAATTTTAAAGGGATTTTCAATTCTGTTTTCCAAAATTCCAGTTTTTAAATTTTATTTTTCAAATTCAGTTTTACAAATTTCTGCGTTTTCAAAATTACAAAATTTGGAAATATTTTTTTTAGTTTCTGAAAAGTTTTGCGTCTATTTTACCAATAAATCTAAAAAAACTGCCCATTAAAAAAAAAGTTTTTAAGTTTCTTAATCCAGAAAACCTAAAAAGCTCAACTTAAACCAACCAACCTGAACAACAGCAAAGCCTGAATATTTGGCCAAAAGGGCATTTTCAGCTCTAATTCACTTGTAGCTGAATAATTCTCATTTCCCTTAGCCTGATACAGCTAAATTATTTTTTGGAATTTACTTTCATTTGAATGCAAAACTTTTTTTTAATATTGACCAATAATGTGCTTCCAATGTTGGCAGATAAAAATTGTCCGTTTACACGACTACAGTTCCAGCATGTAGGCCACAGAGTGGGCCCATTGTGTTATAATTACGATTACCATTTGGGTTCGGCTAAAATACAGGACAATTAAATTTTTCTCTTAAATTTATATGACAAATTTATATATGCAAAACAAAACATATCATTTTTCCTGTATTAGTTAAAGAAATCAAAAGATAAATACAGTACAACGTCCAAAAAATCTAGTACTGTCCTGTAAAATAGAGTACTTATGGTCACCGTTGTTATAAACCGTATTTTTTAGAGTCGATCGAACCCGGGAAACCTTCCCGATCTCTTGACGAACTCCGCAATCTTACTAAGAGGAATAAGGCGGAGCGAGTCAAAGGGAATCTTGCAGAAGTGAAACACTTAATATCTGAGGATGTCAAGTGCGGGGTAAACGGCGAGGAAAGATTCTATTTCCCCGCACCTGCAGGTTGAGCTATCTGAGTAGCCCAACCCATGTAGATGCTAGTCGGCAGTGACCCGTGAATATACCACATACCAAACCGAGATCTTTACGCTTTAAATTAAGCGTCGATTTAGTTATTCTCACACTAGGTCTCCTCAGAAACATTTTCGATGTCTCGCACCCGTTTTTGGAGACCCAGTGTGTTAGCTGGCCACTGCTCATAATGTCTTTCACCCACGATTTCCTAAGTGATGATGATACACAGCGATAGCCAGTTCCCCCTGGCCCAGTAAAGCGGGCTTCACTACCAGATCTGGCTAAGAGGTTTGCCTGTTCGGTGCTTGGGATTTCTGTGTGACCCAGGAACCCAAACTATAGGCGTAAAGGAGATCTTAGAGATAGTTCTTGTAGCACCTGCAACAGCTAAGCACTAATCCAGAAGTGAATTTGGAAGCGCTCGCGATTTCAAGGCCGCTTTTGACTATCGGAATATCTAGTAGAAGCTCCTTCGCCCTCGCACAGAATTAACTGAGCGCATTCGAGGATGGCGCATATATACTTCTCTTTGGAAAACAGAAACATACTTACACAGGGAGATGGACATATCTTCAGTGGAGTGGTTGGAATAATGAATTCAAGCGCCAGAACATCCATCTTTAAAAGAACCGGCGGTGTACACCGTTCCATCTAGTGAAGGGAGTGTACCCGCGAGTCCAATCCTCTTTCGGGGGGATATTGACTTTAAACCTCCCACCAAAGCGAAAATCCGGAATGACGTCAGACGGCATCAAAAATTCTGACCTAAGAGTGATAGTCTCGCTCCATATGGAGGAGTGATCCTTTGATTAGGACTTTCAACATCCGCTGAGGTATAGCCTTTGTGCCACCGACCTAGCTTCCGCCTCAATGACGCGGTGGATAGGTGGCAGGCTCAAAAGGATTTTCAAAGCAGATTTTCATGGCACTAGATAAGCCAATACAAACCAGTCGTTGGATTTTCTCTAACTTTATACCTTTCTGGCACACTGCTATCACACAGTGGAGGCGTGTATGATGCGAGCGAGGTCTAATTATGGCTAAGTAGAACCAGTGGACCACTTTGGGGGACAATCTCCAAGACTTACCAAGACTTTTACCGAGAGTTACGAGTATAAATAATTTTTCCGAGCAATCTTTTTAGATTTACTAGACATTTATCGGATTGGAGGTTGTTAGAGATTATTAGATTGTTTTTTGGATTGTTAATTCTGAGATGTAAGGCGAGATTATTAAAGATGTGTCATCATGGTCCCAGTAACGCACTTAACAGACTCGCAAGACATTCGATAACATAATGTAATAATTGTTAAATCTCTACTATCTCTAGAGTTAATTTATTAAATCCTTATATTTTCAAAAAAAATATGAAAATATTATTTATAATATATTATACATTGATAATAACTTCTAAATTAGCACTTTTTTCTTCATTTATTGATATAACCTGGCCAAGAAGCTGAAAAGTGATTTGATTCTGATATTTATGGTGTATGAACTAACCCACATATATTTTTGATTCACAAATAATTGTAATGTATATACTTAATACCTTTTATTTATAAAAAAAATGCGAGAGATCTGAAAACCTCCTGCAGGAGATATTCTAACGTCCTATTTTATGTACCCTAAGCCCTTTATGACAAAGCTTTAGAGAAGACCAAGTCTAAAAAATATGTTTATAACTACAAATAACTGGTTGATCCTCTTTCCCGCAATATTAGTATATGTATATATACAAAATACGAGGTTGGTTAAAGTTCAAGAGTGATGGCCGGATATAGGCGTTTCAAAGAGTTGATGGTTTAGCAATAAGTCGATGAAGGGTCCCTTTAAAATATCATCTGAACAACTTCTACATGAACTAAGACCGGTATCGGAAAAAGATTTATTAAAAATGTTGCTAAACTAAATTTCAAATTTGTATGATGTCTGAACCCAGAGCATATGAATTGAAAATGCTGCTAAACTATATCTTAAATAAAAATAAAAACGTACGGAAATCGTAATGTGGATTTTTTGTTTGTTTACTAACAAAAGTAGCTAATGGTTCTAAATAATTTTTTATCAATAAATTGTGATGTAAACCAAAACCTATGTTTAAAATAGGTCTTTAAGGCAATTTAAAGGCACGAATACACACACGAATTAATGGCGCATAGTCAATAGAAGGCGTAATCGTTTCTTTGTATGAAGAAGGCGTCATGACGCCTCTTGTGTATACGTGACTTTAGTGTTATGGTGGGAAAATAGATCTTCATTATTCATTTCAACTAATATTTAATAAAAAATCAAATATACTATTAATATAAACAACGTATTATATATTATAACTCGTAAAATAATACAAATGAATTACAAAAATACATATAATAAAAATGTAATAATACATTTTACAATAAATACATATTTAGAACGATATGTACGATCGAAAATGCCTAGATAGCATCATTTCATGGTTTCATGACCCGATAAGACTGACTGTACAAGCTATTGTATTTAATAACAATAAGTAGAAGCATCATTTACAAACATCACAGACTGACATTTTCTTCTTTTTTTTTGGTCGACTTAATTATTCGAAAATAATTAGATAATGATTATGTAATATTAATTTAAATTATAATTAGGTGGTTTTGCGATTTGTAGTAGTACGCGTTTATTGCAGAGTGGTGGCATCATCGCCCTCACTCTCTGATTCCTCTTCGTCGGCTTCTTCCTTGGCCGAGGACGGATCGAAAACGTGCAATTTCTTGCGCCAGATTTTGATGAGACCATCCCACGCGCGACGACTGTACTTGTTTGTTTTGGTTGGTGTCCAAGGATGCTCTCTGGTGCGTTCGGATCTGTAAACCGCATACGATTATTATATTTTCTGTTTACCTACAGTTTTTGTTTTTACTTTACCTTTTAAATTGCTTTGAGTAGTTATCGTATCCAAGAGTATTCTTGCCATAGTCGATTTGCTTCTGTCGTCGGCTCAGAACCTCTTCGTCGGTTTCTTGGTCCTGACGCCGGCTTCCTGTGGACGTAGTACTAACACTGGACGAACGACTCAGTGGTTTTCCATCAATGCGTGTCTTCTTGGACAGGCTAATGCTGCTGGTAACACCTTCGGTGGCCAGAAACGAAAGCGGACTATTTGATCGACTATCATTTGAATTTCCAGACAGACGACGCTTAAACGGCGTCTTGATTTTCTCATCTTTTACCAGTCGTTCAAACTTGTCCTCATTTGACTGTTCCAAGAACTCCACGGCGATCTCACGTTCGGCAGATTCCTCACGCTTAACCGGAAGCAATACACTAACATCAAAGTTTCGCTCCTCTGGCTCTTCAATTTTAAGTTCCAGTTTAATGTTTGATGTATTGGCCATCTGTGAATATAAATATCAAGATTAGTTGAAAATCGAACAAAAGTGAAACGCTTCTATTTGGCGCCAACCGCATTGGTGTAAACAAAAGAACGTCGTTTGTGAGGTTATGCAATCATACATGTTTCAATTGCAAATAAATTAATTAAATAAACGCGCAAACAAGCGCTTTGCATTGTGGCTACACAAGCGAAACTCGATACTCACCTTTATTATGTCTGCTTCGGCGGCTTCAACTTCTTCAAACCAGGATCTCTCAAGAAACGCGGCTTTCTGCGGAGACGATTTTAATGACGATCGAGACGAACTGTCAATGGACATACGAGAATTTGATTCGTCGCAAAGCATCTACGCACATAGGTGTAAACAAATTAAATTATTGCGAATAGCATATAACATAAGATTAATAATGCAAATTTATTAATGGTAATTAATACATATTTGTGTTAATAAAACTTACCTTGAAAAGTTTTATGTTCTGTTTTTTTTTGTTTGTAAATAAGTAAATAGATCTCGTCGAATAGAACAAATAAATAGTAATCTAATTGGTATTTATTTAAAAGGTTATCGATCTATTTACTTCTTAAACTTAAAGACAAAACTAGACACACAAAATTGTCTTCTGTCTGGTTCTGTTGATTCTTGGATTGTGATTGTGAGCTTGGAATTATATTTTTGTATGTTTGCGTCGTGCGTCTCCCGCTTTTTGTGAGATTTGTATACAAATACTGAAAATGATTGTTCAATGATTGTTCAATGTTATAATGATACTTCGTGACAGCCGATGTTTCGCGCGTTGATTGCGTACTGTTGCGTTTGAGGGTTGCCTGATGCTAGTTTTTACGAGGTTTTTACTTAATTTCACTGTGTTTTTTGCGACGTTTTCAAATTTTAAAACTTTGTGATTGCTGTATGCTGTCCCAACCCTGTTGCTGACAGTTACATTTAATATTGATTTTAAAATACTTTTTTAACAATAATGTCACGAGACTTTCAATTTGATTATATTGTTTCATTAATGACATTAATGAATGCAGACTCAATTGATGGTGTTGAGACTGTCGGGCTTCACACCCGTGGGGCAGTTGTTGCAGTAATCACTCGCTCCAAAAAGACCCTATTCAAACATTAATCATAATATCCTTGTCTTTCGTGATATAAAAGCCAAAAGTAGATAATTTACTAGATATCATCATTGAGCATAGTGTGGATACAAAGATAGACTATAATTTATCAAAATCAACTAACAAATTTGCCAATTGCAACATAATAGGGACTTTTTGTTTGTTTATTTCAAAACGAATTAATTTCTCTGTCGAACAAAACACACAAAAAAATCAATGTTTTTTTATTTTTCTTACATATTTGTTGGTTATATTCTAGGCAAAACAAATATAAACAAATGTATCATTTTTATTAGCAAACAACAGTTTAAAGAATCCACTGAATTTAAAACTTTAAATGACAGTTTTCAAATTTCGAAATTATTAGTACACATTCGAATTCGGCTTATCATATGATAAGCCTAGTTTCGGATGTAAATTAATTTTTACATACAAATAAGTCAGAATAAAATTAAGCCTAGTCAAACAAAACACGGCAAATCCAAATATATGCTTTTAAATTTTGGCGCTTTTAAATTTTGACAGCTGATATTTACACATTAACTTCTGCTATTTACCGCCCGTGGCGCCACCATAAATTGCATGTGTTTGTGTGGGTTAAATTTACACTTGGATTTGTGTGTTTATTTGTGTGTTCCGCGGCACGGGACGGCGGGAGTCGCGAGTAGCAGTCAATAGTCCATGGCTCACGACACGACTCGCCAGTCGAGATTCGAGATTGTTGTGTTTGTGTTCTATATTGTTTATGTATATAAATAGCTTATGTCAACAGTTCTTGGCTCTTTTGCTCTTATTCAGAGTTGATTGAAAATACCAGAGGAATACCAAAACATTATTTTTAATCGTGCGAAGATTGTTTGTTTTCCGAGATCGAAGATTGTCTTCCTCGATATTCCAGTGATTATTTGGAACAAAATCACACGATGCTTGCGAATTCGGGTTATGATCTGACGACAAAGCAGCAGCTTGTCAGCGAAGTTCCACGATTCGGTGTTAAGCTAAAGTTCAATCATGTTTTCCCTGAAAAACGCACCCAAAACCTCCGGCCGAGCTTCCGCCAAACGCTGCCGCTTGTGCCCTTGGCTATGAGGTGAGTTCGAGTGTGACGAAGTGCGTGCGTTGCGTGGCTAAGAAAATTATAAGGAAACCAAGATTAGCTAGAGTGTATATTATTATCTTTGGGGTTGCGTGTATGTGGTGGTTAAGAATGCTCGCCCTGTCGTGACATAAGTTTTTTTTTGTTTTGCGGGTGCCATCGACCCCCGGGCACTCTGTCGATTGCATGTTTTATGTGAAATTAGCTAAAACGTTGTATATATTGATGTTTTATATCATATATATTTTTTTATATCATATATATGCTATGTATTTATGTTTGCTAAAGGGGATCCTTTATTTGGTGTTTGTGTGCAAACACACAACGGAACAACGTCAATGATTATTTTATTATTTAATAAAGAAATTCGTCACGCATTGACTACATAACATATATAAGATATATATATATATACAATACATACATTATCTATCTTTAATTAAAATGTCTTTGTGAACATATGCCATTCGAAAACCCTTAACTCATGACAATCTTATCTTTTTAATTATTTGGTCATTTTGATCATTTACACTAATATTTGTCCAAACAATTAGGCGATAAGATTAATATTTATTTCAGATGGTCAATAATATTGTATTACTTAATTCCTTTGTCTTCTTATCTGATGGCTAAAGGGCAACAATTTAAATTAGTAAAACTTTTTTAACATCCTTTTTTCTAATTTTTCAGGTATCTTACGTACTACTGGAAAGTCATACGCGAAGGTCGTCGTTGCATGATGGACTACTACTATCTGGAGAGTTCTCGCCAGATGTATGGAGCTCCGATTGGTGGAATCGGTGGTGGAACCATAGGACGTGGCTTTGCGGGCGAATTCTGTCGTTTTCAAATGCGTCCAGGCCTCTACGAGTACAACACGGTGCACGCAAATCAATTTATTGTGACCATCCAGGACGCCGATGATCGCACGATCTTTCAGAGTCTACTATCAACGTACAGGTTTGTCAATTCTATTCCACACGCACTTTTCTTGTTTTAACATTACATTCCTAATTTTCCTAATCTATACAATTCCAACTAACCCTCCTGCTCCTGGTCTTTGTATTTGCACTTATCATTATACGTAAAATCCTTGCATGCTCGCTCCGCTACTTCCACTTTTTGTTGTTGCCTATATTTTACAACTGCCACCGTGCAGAAATCGACCCGATCCATCATATGGTAAGATTAATTGCAGCCATCCCAAGAATCCACTGAGTGCATGGGAGTCGAATTTGGACGGATCAAAGTGTGACTACACTGCACTGTATCCGCGTTCGTGGTCTGAGATAGATCTTAGCGAGTATGGTGTTAAGCTGGTCGGCAAGCAGGTATCGCCGATCATTCCGCACGAGTACAAGGACTCATCAATTCCGTGCGCTGTATTCGTGTGGAGCGTGGAGAATGTGTGTGACCAGGTGCGCAAGGTATCTATTACGTTTACGTTTAAAAACGGCACTGGAAACAAGAAGCAGGATGCTGAAGGTAAATTAAATAAATTAAATCGTTTAGTTTATTCATTTATATTTAAAATTATAAATATTTAGGTAACGCAACGACGTCTCCGTTCACGGAGGGAGCAGCTAAGGGAGCTGCTATCAAGCAGACAATTGTTGGCATGGAATGTACTTACTGTATTGCGTGCAAAATAGCACCGGACGTAAACATTAGCAGATGCCATAAATTCGATCCGGCCGGTAATGGTGAGAAGATATGGAAGGATCTAAAGGCGAATGGTAAACTTACCGAGAAGTCAGTGGAGGAATCACTTAAGAGTAAGTTAAATTAACAATAGAATTAGTACAAGTAATAATGATATCTTTATAAAACCAATTTCAGCCAAAGATGTAGGAGTTGCTGTGTCTGCCCAGATTGTGGTGCAACCAGGATCATCGCAAATTGACTTAGAGTTTGTATTAGCATGGGATATGCCAGAGGTGAATTTCTTCCGGAAGACCAAAAATTATTGGAGATACTACACAAAGTTCTTTGGTCGCACCGGCGAGGCTGGACCTATGATCTGTGAGTACGCCCTGCAGAACGTCAACAAATGGGAGCAACTGATCGATGCTTGGCAAAGACCTATTCTTGAAGACAAGTATATCAATCTATAACACACATATATTGTATTTAATAATACGGAATTTTAACCTGTAGAGAACTACCCGACTGGTACAAGAGTGCCATATTCAATGAACTGTATTTCATCGCCGACGGCGGAACCATTTGGCTATGCGTAGATCCGGACAAGGATACTGATTTCAATGATCCTCGTTTGGCTTACGGTCGTTTTGCGTACCTTGAAGGTCACGAGTACCGTATGTACAATACATATGACGTGCACTTTTATGCATCGCACGCGCTTGCTAGTCTATGGCCAAATCTGCAGGTGAGTCTACAGTACGACTTCAAAGATAGCATTTACACTGAGATCAACGAACCACGGAAGCATTTGTTCGATGGCAAGACTACTAGTCGTAAAGTCAAAAACTCAGTGCCACACGATTTGGGCGATCCCGACGAGGAACCGTTCACACAGATTAATGCTTATCCCATTCACGATGTGTCCGAATGGAAGGACCTCAATCTAAAGTTTGTGCTACAGGTGTATCGTGACTATCATACGCTTAATCAACTAACGGCTGCTACTGCAAATACGGCCAGCAAGTTTAGCTCAATCGAGTACATTGACAAAGACAGTCTCTTTGAGATGTACATGCAGGACAATCGCAATAAACTGTCACCGGATGATAAAAGTAATTTAATATCAGATTCTAACTAAAAGACTTTAACTCATTAAAGATTCTAATGTTTGGAATAGCATCCAAGAAACCAGCTTCAATGTACATAAACGAGTCAAACGGAAAAGTGTACCTGATGGACGCATTGACCTATCTAAAGGCCATGTATCCGGCTTGCAAATTGGTTATCGAGAAATCACTGAAGTGGGACAAGGATAATGATGGACTCATTGAGAACAGCCGTTTTCCCGATCAAACGTTTGACTTGTGGCTTATGGACGGTCCGAGGTTAGAGCTTAAATTATTGTACTTATTAAAAATATACTAATTTAATATTATTTACACTATTTTTAGCGCTTACTGCGGTGGGCTATGGCTGTCTGCTCTTCACTGCATGACCATTATGGCAAATCTGCTTGATCATCCAGACGATTGCATTAAATACACTGAGATTCTGGAGAAGGGAAAATCTTCGTTTGAAGCGAAGCTATGGAACAAAACGTACTACAAATTCGATGCGGCTAGCAATTCAAAAGAATCTATAATGGCGGATCAGTTATGCGGTCACTGGTATTTACGTTGCAGTGGATTCGATTATGATGTATGTAAAATGGAATTATTTATACTGATAGATTATATATTCTTTTAATAATTGTCTATTTGATAGGTCTTTCCGAAGGACAACGTACGCACAGCATTGCAAACGATCTACAAAAATAACGTTATGGGTTTCTGTAAGGGAAACATGGGTGCTGTCAATGGGTTCGTGCTGAATGCTAATCCAGATAAACCAGGACACCCAGATCCGGTCACCATTCAGAGTGAAGAGATCTGGACAGGTGTGACGTTTGCCCTAGCCTCCACTATGATTCATGAGGTTTATTTCCAAATGTTATTTTATAGTTTGCTTATTTAAAACAATTTTTTTAATTATAGGGTATGATCGAAGAAGCCTTTCAAACTGCCGGAGGTCTGTACAAGTCATATTCTCATAATTTTGGCATGAATTTTGAGACGCCCGAAGCTTTTTATGCGGAACGTTACTTCCGATCGGTTGCCTACATGCGACCACTTAGCATCTGGTCCATGCAAACAGCTTGGGAGCGCCGCAAGCAGCTTCGTGAGTAAAGATCAAATGCGTGTAATAAGCGTGAAGGGTTTTCACTAATCCCATCTAAAAAAATAAAAAAAATCTAAATGTTTTATGAAAAGTCGTCTTCAGCTTTTAAAGTATAGCTCTATTGTATTTAAATGTATGGTTATTGCTTGAAACCAGTATTGTCTATGTTTATATAATTCTAATGCAAGTTTTATTTAATTATGTTATAGCTAATTGTTATTGAGATTCTCTTCCAATATTTATAGTGTTTTTAAAGTATATAAAGTTTAAAAAATGTATATTTCTTTAACATAACCAACAAAACCCAAAACACACACCAAAGCATTTAACGGTTTCGCACCCTCACAACAACAATCCCACTAAAGAACCAACAACGCTAAAGCGCCTCCCAACAATTACACAGTATTTTTTTACAACAATCTACACACACTTTTTGAAAGAAACAAAAACTATATATATATTAATAATTATATTACACAAACAAACAAAAATATTTACATTTTTATTGTACACAAAAATATACATTATATAAGACAACAAAAGCTTAAAATATTAATAATATTTCTTAACGTATTTTAAAAATAAAAGCTTGTGTTCATGGAGTACAAATATTCTATATTTATAGCTATATTATTATATAATATTATATACAATTTCAAATATGTAGCACTTTTTAAATGTGAGCGCATGAATTAATTAGGGAAATAAGGAAACTAGAAAAACAGCTTGTGAATTGATTTAAGTAAAATTGTGATTCGTATTGATTTATTACTTTATTTTATATTTTTAAATTGAAGTTACCCTAAACATTATTATAAACAAAAAGGAAACCCAATATATTTTGTTGCAGATTTTACATTGTTCAAAATTTTAAATTATAATCATATTTATTAAATTTATAATATATTATACAAATTAATTATATATTGGTGTGAATAAACAAAATGATATACTAAGTATAGTGTCTTATTTATTTGTGCTTATTATCGTTATATAAAATAAGTGATTTATTTTGGTTCACTTCCAGCTTGGGTTCGGTTCTTACAAACCCTTTCTCGGTTCCGACTCTGTAAGTGTTTTAAACAATATTTGTATAAGAATATTAATCAATAAAGGTTTAATGTAAAAATGGGCGGAATAATGACCATTCAAAACTATTTTTTGATGAAAAAAAAGGAAAATTAAATGAACAATAAAGAGTCAATAATCAATTTAAAATAACATTTTAACCAAACAAAAGGGTTCCCCTGCCCGCATTTTATTTGACAATTTCTGAAAAGGTCTGTTGGGCGAGTGTAGAGTATTTTTTTCAATTTAAATTTAAAAACTCCTTTTTCACAGCTTGATTTTTCTTGTTTTTTTTTTCAAATAATTGAAAAAAAATATTGTTATCGTGAAAAAAAAATTGTAACCATAAAAAAAATTGATACCAAGGAAAAAACTTGTTACAGTAAATAAATTATTGACAACAAAAAACGTTTTATCTTATTTTTACTTTTTTTTTATTTTGAGGAGCAAAGCCCATAATTTGTATTTTTGTACCCAATATTGGAGGGGCTAAGCCCCTGAGTACGAATCAGTAGTCAGATCGATACTCAAAACTTTTTTGTTTGAATATAAAAAACAGCATTCAAATGAATGATTTAAACAAAAAATAACTGACATATCATTACATTTCACCCCCAAAATAGGGGTTTGCAAAGTCAGATTTTAAGGGGAACCTCTTATTTGTATATGGATATTGGATAAAGTTAACTTTTACTCAAAAATATATGGTCGACATGGTCAGATTTGTTTTTTTTTTAAACGGCGCAAAGCGCTAAAAGAAAAACCCGCGGTAGCGCGCAAAAGGAATTTAATTTACCAGAGAATAAAGATCATGATGTTGGCTGTTTTTAGCCCTAATCCCCTTAATGGGACGTTCCCCCAAAATTGGACTATGCCTAACCTCTATTTTGGGGTAAAATCTAATGATGCAAGTGCTTGCGGTGAAGACGCCTAGATACCCATGCATTAAGCCATTGTATATGTCTATGTAATTCTTTCCATACAGGCAGAAAGAGAAAAAGAATAAGAATAAATTTCTTAATAAGAGTAAATAACCTTGTCCTAAAACACTGCTCTAGAAAAAAAACTTAAAATTTAACTTAGCCAAAAAAGTTTTTATACCGCGGCGGTATCCAAATGCTACTTGGGTCGTATAGCACAGAGAAGAATTTGTTTTGTTGTCAACTTTTTTGAAGTTTGGACGAATCATTTTAACGGTAAAAATCTCAGATACTGAAACTGATAATTGATAAAAAATAAAAATACATTTAATAATTACAATACAATAAAAAGATATTTTTCGATTTGTATTATGGCAAACGTGGTGGTAAGCAACCAATACAAGATATTTTCATTAATAATTAAAAATTATAAATTATCGTCAATTTTAAATTAATTCAATTGTTTGGTGTGCAGGCGATGCCCTTACAAAGCATTACAGAAATTACATCAATACATGAACAGGTTCAATGTAACCTGTGCGTCAGTGATGTAGTATCAGACAAAGATCTTTTTGTGGTTCCCATTTGCGAGCACAAATGCTGCAAACCCTGTGCCAAAAAGTACTTCTCTTTAAAGGTAAAAAATGTCCATATATATAAAACTTATATGTTTATATATTAATATTATTATATGTATTTTAGATAGAAGAGGGAACCATTAACGCCTGCGTTTGCCCAGTGTGCTCCATGCCCTCGTTCGGAAGTCGCAGTGTCGAGGAAACGGATTTAAAATTGTATGTTTCATGTCTTTCGCAAAAGCTACAGGAATGCCTTGACAAAGAGATGTTATATATTTTTGAGAATCTCGTTTATCAACGAACGATTATGACGTATCCGAATTTTAAACGTTGTCAGAATGTAAGTATATATTTATATAAATTGTTTTATTACACGTAAATCAGTTCTTCTAAATCTATTGTAGTGCTCTTGGGGTTATTTGTCCGTGGAAGGTCAATTTCTCATTAAATGCTCAAAGTGCAATGACTCCTTTTGTAGCCAGTGCTTACAAATGGTAGATATTATTTTAAATTTACTGATAACTCCTTTTTCACATATATATAATATACATTTAAGTGGCAACCGCAGCACGAAGGAATTTCGTGTAATAAATTCAAGGAATGGCAATTTTTGTACAGTGATAGTGCTGTTTCAGATCAAAAATCTGATCTAGAACGATTCCTAGCCGAGCAAATCATCTCTTGTTCAAAGTGCAAGTACCGTTTTATCTTATACCGGTACTATAAATATATATTTTTTTAATATTTTAAAATTCTACATGATTTCTTTTAGAGGAGGTTGTCTGCATTGCACCTGCTTGCAATGCTCGGAAATGTTTTGCAGCTTCTGCAACCAAACATTTAAACGTGGCTTTTGCGACAAATGCACTATTGGAACTACTCTTGGACTACACGCACATCATCCAAGGAATTGCTTTGCGTATTTGCGCGAAAAGGATGTGAATGAACTGCAAACATTGCTTACTGTAAGTAAAATGCAATTTATAGTCTAGTATATTCCAAAATTCTATAATTATACTTTCAGATTTCAAATGTTCACTTTGAAGTTGAAGTTCCAGCTGCGTCAGCTTCTATTGCAGGTTCATCGTCGTGCATCGTCATGATAGCAGATTATTCAGAACAAGATTCTGATTGGGCAGAGAAAAACTGCAGTGATGCAGTGGAATTAAGTCATGCTGGCATGTGTAGGTCATTGTCACCGCCTCGTATTCTTTACCTTAAAATTCAGTATTTGAAATAAATCCGTGAGAATTTCAGCCAGCACTACAAAGAGTATTTATCCAGAATAATAATGACATCAAGAATTGATCCTGTACCGATATTGGATCTAAAGGATGCCATGCAAGAGCTTCGCAGAGGTAACATGGCCCTGCCAGATCGTGGTCCATGGGACACAGATGAAATCTACCTTACTATGTGTACTAAGGTGCGTGTATTATTTGCGCAAAAAATACTTTTAAATACAATTGTATGCTTTCAGGTTATTTCCGATAAAATGCCGTTGGTATTTATAGAAAAATAATTCACTTTATTATATTCATGCAATTTAAAATAGGAATATTATAATATTGAGTTGTAGTACAAATTATTATTAAAATATAAAACCAATACTGGGGAGTTCATCACCGATCAACAATAGCAACACTTAAATAACCATTATGAAAATAAATTTCATCCTCAGGATCTGGCTCAAAGTTTCGTAATGGCCTAAAGTCTCGATATTTATTTTTACCTCGTATCCGAATGCCTAAATTAACCATAATATGATCGGCTACTCGTTTCAATACTTTTAAGTCGTTCTCAACCTCTTTGTTTGTATATGAAGTCAATGCAATAGCACATCTAGACTTGATTAACATTCTAGTTATCGCAGGCAGCCATTTGTTGCTATTGATTCCTTGACCGTCATTTTCAGAGAATCCACAATTGAAGCACACAATAAGATCGGGCATGTTATACTTACTAATAACACGCTCGTAAGGCATCTTATGAAACTCAAACAACGTGTGCCTATTGTCCGACTGTCTCTTTCGGTCAGCCCAACATACAGATGTGTCAAGGTCTGGACCGACAAAAACAAACTTTGCTTGTTCAAGTTTCACCATCCAGTGGAACAGCAGTGCACAGTGTTCTTTATTAAAAAAGATTGCATCATTGGTTGCACCCACAATGTGCACTGTAAGTACAGGTGCTTTAACACTGCAGAATTGTCGCAGCAATGATATTACGGTAGCCATATTAGAGAATTTACAGATTGCAGTAAATTGATCGTATTCGGCACTAGTTTTTGGATTATCAGTAAAGCACGATGCAAACGTTTCGTTAACCAGAGAGAATAGATCTTGCGGGAACATTGCAGGAAGGGGACGATGAATTTGTTTTGATGGAAACACAAATTCACGTGGCACCCATTGTCCTAAAAACAAAAAGTTTAACTGAATTATAAAGATATTTCATAAAATTCCTTATTTACTTACCAGTTTCTGGTACTAAGACTTCCGTGACACTTGAAAAATAATGCAATTTCAGTTGGTGGCAAATGAGTTTATGGGCAGCTTCATCTTGAAGTCTATGCTGATCACTACAGTACAAAACCACACTGCAATCAGGACATGGCTTTAAAATCTTGTGATTGTATTTCGAGCATATATTGCAAATGCGCGGGAAGAAAACGTGCTGTAATTTATAAAACACTAAAGTTCAATATTAAGATATACTGTCATGATTTTTTGTGAATTCTACCTCTCTTTCTATCTCGTCCAGTTCTCGACCCAGTTTAACAATTAAAAGTGCTTGAACGAATAACTTTGATTCGTACAGGTCAGTTGGACTTGCATCCTCAATATGACCTAACTTAATGTCTAGAATATGTTTAACGCATCGGTCTATCTTCAAGGCAGAAGCAGCCTTACAAAATTGTTTATGCCATGACCAGTCTTTTCTTTGATGATCCACAGTACAGTACGACATAAGCGAGCAGCTGGCACATTGTGAAAGATTGTTTTCCGGATGTTCGTAACCGGACAGGACACAGTAATGGCACCGGGTCGCGCTAAACAAGACTCTGTACAATTTACGCTCGGACGTAACCGAATTGCCAGCGATTGCGGTTAAACTCATTGTATCCGCTTGTTTGGGTTGCAAACAGAAAACTCAAAAGCTTGCAATAGTTTAATTAAATTAATCGTTAAAATAGAGAATTAAAAATGGTAATTTAAAACAACGGTATAAACAAATCAAAGCCACAGGTATGTGCACGCAATTCAAAAGTCATCACACACAAGATGTGGAATTTATCAACAGGTACATAAACATTCATATATTTTGGTTTGAATAGGCCTTTGAACTGCATTGCCGATGCTTATGTCGCAGTTCCACATTTATCATTTTCCATTTCGTTTATGTAGACGATTTAATATATAGATATTTAAACCACGTTTAACACAGCTGCGGTCTAGTAAAAAAATAATTCTAACATAACGTGTTCCACATATAACTAATTTGAATCATATATCATTTTATTTGCAAATGTGAACGAAAGTGCAAGGGACTTTTTCTCCACCTCCCCTCTTAAAAGAGGGTCGAATAGCATAATATTATGTCTAGAAAATGAACCCCTAGGGGTGGGAGGGGTTCAAAGATTTGGTAAAAATGAAAATAAAAATATATTTTGGAGCGTTATTCCGGCTTTCGGAAAGTGTTTTTGGTATCAAATTAAAGGTATTTTTTTTTAATTTAAAGATAAAAGGGGGAATAATATCTCTCATTCGTCATTTTTTGTACAATTTGCTATGTAAATAGAAGGGAGGGTGGACATTTTTTTGTCATTATTTTGTAAAAGTGGTCTATTAAACCTAAATAGGTGCTCCTGGGTCAATAACCCCACCTGCAAACGCGCAGTGCTGATGAGTGCGCCGCGTGTGTGATATACGTATTGCCTAACAGTGCTGACAACAGTAATATTGTGTATTGTGCATACTTAAGTGGCAATCGAATATATGAGTTACATATATACTGTTTTGGGTTGTAAGAATTGTGCCAATATATGTATAAAACAAAATAACTGACCTACAGTATGTATGTCAATATAACAAACAGTGACCTAGAAACAGTTATAAACACTATAGTGTACATAAGGAAGTGGACATGAACAATGAAAATGTGAATATGGAAATAGTATGAGTATAGAAGATGAACTGCAATTTAGACCTACATTTTTTAGTTCTCTAAAAAAAAAACAACATAAATATAATTGGACCACCGTAGAAAATAAGAGAAAAAGGAGCCTAAATCATCCACAACTTCAACAGGCCAAGTCAACCAAATATTGGCTTGGAGCAGAACCAGCAGAACAACAAAGAAACAAATTTTCTGAATTAGATACAAAAGATGATGAACAACATCCTCAAACAGTTGTTAAGGCTTCAAAACCACCACCAATATTTGTCGACAATGTTGAGAACATTGGTCCTCTCCAAGAAATGCTTAAAGAATCAGCAAATGACAATTATGAGCTAAAAATTATGAGCAACAATCGTGAGCGAGTGCAATTGCAAACAATAGAGATTTACACCACTCAACAGACATTGAAGAGCTCAAAGAAGTTCTGAAAACGCATGGTAATGAAGCTCGAAATATTCATAACATCAAAAAAAGAGAAACAAAACAACCACTACCAATGTTTTTTGTTGACCAGGAGCCTGGAGCCAAAAACAAACAACAAGGACATATACAAACTTGAGTTATTAATGAACTTAAGGGTAAAATTTGAGCCACCACATCAAAGACGAGAAATGCCTCAATGTATGAAATGTCAGCACGCAACGATTCTGCTCTGTATACAGGGAGCTGCAGGAAAAATCTTTCCCATCACTTCGACAAAAACAGAATATGCCAAACAAACAAACACCCCAATCAGCATATGTGCGGTCAGGTGTATTTTATGCACAAGCAGCGAGAGATACATCTCAGCAAGCCCAATTTCTAAAACAACGTCCAACAGACCCATTCAACTGGACCACATCAACCAAATGATATGCTCGAATTGAAGCAAATGATGAAAAGCCTCATGGAACGAATGGGGATCATGTTAAACCTTTTAACAACCGTCATCTCTAAGCTGAAATAATGGCTGTTAGACTAAACGAGCGTTATTATTGAAGATTGGAATAGTCCAATTACAATATCGCAGCTATCTACTGCCCTCCAAAACATAAAATTACCAGCCAAAAATTTTCCCAATTCTTCTCTACGTTCGGAAAAAAATCATAGCAGGTGGAGACTATAACGCAAAAAGCTACCAGTGGGGTTCGAGATTGACTACAACTAGAGTAAGGGAACTTCGAAAAGCAATGATAGATGGTAATCTAGGACAATCATCTAGTGTAATACCCGACCTCCTAGATTTTGCTGTTACAAAAAATATTTCTTCAAACTATATGACCGCAAAATCGTTATCAGATCTGTCCTCTTATCATTCTCCTGTTATCATCACATTAAGCTCCAACGTTTTAAGAAATTCTAAACCACCTTCGTTGAGCAATAATCTAACGAACTGAAATTTATTTAGAGATTTTTTAGATGAATATACATCATTAAATATTCCTCTAAAAATTTCAGATAATTAATCATTATGGAAAGCTACAAAAAAAAAATAAAGCAACCACAACAATATAATCCTCTTATTCGAACAAATAACAAGTGAGCCAGAACCGCAAAGGAAAAAGCTGATGTTTTTGCAACTCATTTAGTTAAAGTCTTCAAACCAAATACATCAACAAA
>JAAAKO020050951.1:0-11112 GCA_010015015.2 Bolitophila cinerea
TCTAAGAGCAATAATACTCTACAGGATAAGTTAGGTTATTTATATATATATATAATACAATACCATTCACAATGAATATAAAGCCGCAAACCCGGAAATGTGTATTCAATTTTAAAAGCCTTTTTACTGCCGATGCAGACATGAAAGATAACTTATGTTCAATTTCTTTGGCCAACTTTTAGCCCACATCCCATCGCCCTGTAAATACATTAAATATATATATTTATATATGGTATATGTATATAGCCAATCCGTGTAACACCCAGTTAAGTTCCCCCAGGGCAATCATTTGTTTCGCCAAAGCTCGTCGGAAATTGCAAAAGTTTTGATTTTGATATTATATATATTTTGTGGCCAATTCGGTTATACATACTCGTATATGTATATTCACTTGTTGCCTAACTTAAGATACGTGGATAACGGATAAGTGCGGGCGGCGATTGTTAGAGATTTAGATAAAGTGATATAGACAAAGTTAAGGAGAATAAATTCTGGCCGTTCAGAAGAGGCATTTGAATTTAGACGGTTTATTTTTATACTGTAAGGTCTTCAATCAAAAAATCATTTATGTGCCACCGGTAAAATTGAAAACTATTTGTTTTGTCGATTTGCATTTCTTTTAGATATTTCAAGGTTTAAACACATTTCTTCAAACGAGACTTTTTCCGTGCTCGCGGACTCTCTTTTTAAATTCCAATGAACCCTAACAAATCGAGACATATTCACTGCCGTAATATGGGGTACAAACATTGGATACCGAATTATCGTAAATATTATTAGAATTATTATTTAATATATTTTTTCTAATATAGTAATTTAAAGTCTATACTCGCGAATATTCATAATATTATGAAAAATAATTTAAAATATCACGATTATTATAGAAAATATTATTAGTACGAGTAAAATAATACCATCATATTAGGTTTTTGTGAAAAATATTAAAACTATCCCAAATATCTGAGAATATAATGTATGTTTATAAAAGTACTTAAAAATAACCGAGAATATCCGCAATTTTAAAATATATTTGCGAATATCATAAAAATTATATATCAGCAGAAATCGCAAATATCAGAAATAAATAGAAAATATTAAAATACTAAAAACGGAGAATTTATTTTTGTTGTAATATTATAATTATATTTTTAATTATGTTTTTTAGTATTTTTTTCCGTATTTAATTGACGAGCGTGATCATTTTAAAAGTAAAAGTAAAGTTTTAGCGAATACTCACAATATTTGCAAATACTGAAAATATTAGCAAATTCTCACAGTATTTAGGAATATGAAAAATAATACAAAAATAAAAACCACAAAAAAAGTAATATAGTATAATCTAATACCAGCATTGGCCAGCACACGATTAGCCGAATGATACTGTTAGCTGGGAATTTAATTGTGCCAAACAAATCTTCGCCCAAATCCATTTAGCCAAATAATAATATAAGTCGGCTAATCGTCTGTCGTGCTGTCGAATTAGTCGGCTAATTGTATTTCGGCTAATCGCATCATTTGGCTAATCGTGTGTCGTTCAAGCTTAGTAAAATCCAAAATTATATTTTCTTTACGAAAGCATATATAATTTAATATGTAAATTACTATTATTATACACTACAATTTATTTGCCCATGCGCACTTGAGCTCAATTGTGTGCCGCACAGATTGTTTATTTTGGGTAATTGCAAGCGTTTTAGAGATCTTTCGATTTTGTTCGAATCCGAGAGAGAACTAAATTTACGCGTGATTTATTTGCACACGCAAATAGGAGGATTTCAGTAAGATGCAATAATGGTGCAACTGGCGCAACGACGACATCTGTTTAAATAGGTTGTGTCTGTGTGTGTGCAGCAGACTAAATGCATATAAAATGAAGTGTAATGCACGCAATTACAATGCTTTAGCAAAGTGAATCGGGTAAATATAGTTCGCTTTATGTTCGTCGTTTAAGATAAATTCTCTAGCGCGAATCAGTTGCGGAATAATAATGAAACATTCGGAGAACGTAGATAATATATATATATATATATATATATATATATGTATATACATATATATATATATACATAATTATTTTCAATAGCATAAAATATATGTATAATTATATAGCATAAAATCCGAGTGTACTTCCCGCATTAAACGGGTTTTAAGTGCGCGCGTCTGCGTTTACAGATTTATCGAATTGCGTTTGTACGCAAAGTGCTTAAAAGAACGCAAATGACGTCGTGCGTCGTGCGTCGCGTCGTCATTGTGCTGTTTTTGAATGCGCACGCGATTTTCCCACCTCAACGCACTATAGCTGACTTTCCGAAAACATGTTTGGTTGGAAACGGTGCAAAAAGCACGATTTATTTTTGATTAGATTATATGCGCGTCTAAAAATAGGTGCAAATGGACACATCACTTTGGGATTCACAGAGCGTTTTTTTTGTTGATGTTATATATGCAAATGAACTATTTTACATAATGCGTAATATTTATTGTAAACACTGCGTACATTATTACATAAGTATATATGTATTTTGTTTATAGCATGGACAGATTTATTACTATTATTTAATATAAATTCCATTTATAATAATTGTAGATAAAATTATATTCTATTGTTGAGTTATTTTTATGACTATATAGTCAAAACAATTTTCATATATATTTTTTATATTTATAACAAAAAACGCTTTTATTACGTTGGATATATACAACAAAATCATAAACTCTCAATTTAGGTAATTATAATTATTTCTAACTGTCATGCTCATAGTAAAAAACATAAGTTTTGTTTAAGAACGCCATCTGTTAATGAAATTATTAAACAATAGCAAATAAACACACCCAAATCGAAACAGCGCCACCTGTATTGATTATGGAACATCTGGTAAGAGCAATGTTTAGTGAATGACATTTAAAATATGTACAAATTCATTAGATCAGTTTTTGCGTAAATGAAGCCACATATCCTATGTGATTAGCGACTTATTGAAGTTAAGCTGTTGATATGACTATATGGGCCATAGAACTGCGAATGAGTTTCGAGCACAAATTGGAATTAAATATATAGTAAAACTACAGAATTCTTCAAAAAGCTTTTAAACGTAACAAAATCTCTAGCATTTACTACGAAAAAACTGATTTAAATTAAATAACCCATTCCAAGTTGGTAAAAAACAAAATCAACTTGTTTTTACAACTAAACATACTCTTATAAATTATTAAGATACTTACATTTCTAGGATTAACAACCTAAAAAATTTAAGGATTGACTATCAAACATTGTATCATTTATTTATAAAGAATGTAATGTAATGTAAAAATAACTCTAAAACAAAAAACACGGTATATTTTTCTATAAAAAATACAACAGTTTTTAAGCAACAAAAACTTTCTAAAAATAATATTTTCTTTTAAAAGGTTTGCATTATTTTAAAGAACATTCTTTTCACAATGACAAGAATGCACACCTCGGGAGTGCACCCTTTACACAGAATTTATGTGAAATATATGCACACTCAGATATGCATTATTCTCACCAAATTTATGTGATAAGACTGCACTTTGTAGTGAGCAGAATTAAAAAAACTCTTGGCACACGTTTGGATAACGTTTTGCAGACTCAAAATGCCAAATGAAAATTAGACATACAAGAAACAGTGGATCATTTTTTTTTGTAAAATAATAATTAAAAAGGATCGATTTTTTATTAGTAAAAAACCTGGACCAAATTTTGACTAGTAAACAAACTGAACAGAATTTTGACTGAACCATTTTTTGACTAATAATAAAAACTGGACCGTTTTACTAGTGAAATAGCTGGATCAATTGTTTACATGTAAAATCTAAGAGCAATAATACTCTACAGGATAAGTTAGGTTATTTTTTGTAATAAACATTCTTTTGAAAATATAGGCAATTTACTTTGAAGTTGCGAGTTATTAGACCGGTTTTGAGATTTTGTAATACACACGTATGAAATGGATTAATTAGATACTATTTTAAGTGTTTTAATTGTATTTAAAAAGTGGTCCATTCCGTGTCTTTATATAAAAATATATAAGTAAAACCATTGCAAGATTTTATTCTGTTAAAGAAGTGTTCCAATTTTATATTATTTACAAAGTGAGTAAAAAACATTGACCGATACTGTACTATCAAAAAAGAGTCATACTTTTAACCTAAGAGCAGTTATACTCTAGAGAAAAAGTTAGGTTATGTTTTTGTAATGAACATCTTTATGAAAGTATGCAGTCGACTTTGACGTGCTGATTTTTGGACCAGTTTTGAGATATTGTAATAACAAGTATTTTAATCGCAGATATTAGTTAAAATATATAAGGTAGACACTATTTTTAGTTTTTAAAATGTTTTTTTACTATTTTACAAGCTTTTATGGTAAAATAATTAAATAATATTTAAATTTTTAAAATGAGTTAACCATCGAATTAAAGAGATGTTATTTTTTTTTTTTTTTTTTTATATATTAAAGTCTATGCTTGAAACAGTAAAAAATCCAATTTTTTACTAGTAAATAAGATATCTTCGATGTGCAAAGTGTATACTAGATCGCATCGATACATTTTAAAAGATTTAGCTATAATTTGAATTAAAAAAAAATTAAATATGTCAATTCATCAGTTCATTAAGTTCACATCACTTTTGTTGACAATTTCGAACTTCTTTCTTTTTAAATTTGTCTTAAAAGCTTGCACCCGACTCAAACGTACACTAATTATATGCAAACCATTATGTAAATATCATTTATAAATTACTATGTGCGGATGATGTGCACCTTCCACTGCTGCAGTTCTGCACAGAGTAAACCACATGAACACATATTTACTCGTATAATTATATAATGTATATGTGTGTTTAGTTTAAACGAATGTGTCTCTGTGTGTGTTTGTGTGCGTGCGCTTTTGAGCAGACTGCGAGCTTTAAAATGGCACACGCGCGCAAACAAACGACGACGGACGCACATTAATGAGGGTACAAACAAATATTCATGTTCACGAGTAAGAGTATGTACGAGTATATGTACTGTACATTGTACAGCCGAGTGCGCGCAAACAATATTTAATTATATACAACCGCCATAGGGGTAGCCAGTCGCACCGCACGCGCGCGCTCACGAGTACAAGAACCGCCAACGCACATGCAGAGCCGCCCGACCGCCCGACCGCCCGACCGCACCCGCCCACCGCCTCTGCCACCCGCTGAAAAGTCCGTCGCGACATTTTCACGTTGTCAGCGTGTGTGTGTGTCTGTGTGTGTGTGTGTGTGCTGCTGCGTGGGTACACCAAAAAACATGCACGCTGAGCGCTGACGGAAAATCCAGCGAGTGGAAAATTGAAAATTATACGAAGAACGGAAGATTCAAACAGATTTAGTTGATGGATTAAATCTTAGCCAGAGCTCTAGAGGCACTTGTTGACTGGCGGCAGAAGTCACAAGTTTGGCGACAAGATAAACTGCTGCGGACTTAAATTTCGTTTATTTACAACTTGGGGCAGGGGAGGCTTACGCAATTGCTGGATTAGCTCCCGTGTGTGCGCGCACTCTGTTTTAAATAGGGGTATATTTATAGGAGAATGGACAGACGGCGCGTTTTAAATCTAGATAAAACACGTAATTTAAATGATTAGGCGCAAATCTGAATTGGAAGCCCGCAGCTTTTCCATTGTTTTAGTAATTTAACTTTTAAGTAGATTAAGTTAATGTGACTTTAATTATATGTCATATCACAAAAAAAAATATATATACTGAAATGAGATTTAACTTTGACATCAAAGACAGATAAATAACAACCCCTAAAATATACTCCAAAAAATAATCACTGTAATTTCCTTTCGTTTCAGGCCAACGGAGAGGCTTCTCTCGGCAAGTACGCCGCCGGAAGTGTTGTCGGCGCCGGTGCTGACGCCACCTTGTTCGTTGCCAACCACGCATACTAAACACGGTGCTCGTGCGAACTTCATATCGCCAATCTACAAATCATACCGATCAACCAGAAATCTCTCTGTGCTGTGCGTGTGTGTGTGTAATCGTATAAAAATTATATTTAAAAAATGTTATCAACTTTAGAGAAATATGTTTCACATTGCTGTGGAGTTAGTGCCCAGCCTGATTTCGGTCTTGGACACACATTCGTTTGCAAATATTGTTTTTTTCGATTTTCTTTCATTTTATTTTCACAAACATTCTCTATGTTTTTTCTCGGACCGATTAAGTGATAATTTTATATATTTAATTATTTTATTTATTCGATTCTCTGGTATATCACGGTTTATTCGTTTATTCAGTGTGAAAAATTAAGGTCCGAAAGTTTTGTATGTTTTCAAAGCTTTTCTTTAGCTTATGATTATAGAGAATCCTCCGTGTATTTTGTTCGAAATCGTGAAAACAATAAATGTATTAGATGTATTATTGTGTGAGTTGTTTTTCTTTATTCTTTAGACTGGGGTGACAATTTTGATGAATTGGATATATTATGGTAAGCTTTGCGAACGTTGCTTATCTTTTGGATATTTTTAAAGATTTAATTAGCGATCGGCGGACCTGCAACATACAAATTCAATTTTCAGCTGTCAGGTGTACCTATAAAAACTTACTGGACAATTCAATTCAATTCAGTTGATTTTTTTATTGGAAATAAATTGATGAATGGCAAGCCG
This sequence comes from Bolitophila cinerea, assembly GCA_010015015.2. Taxonomy (NCBI): domain Eukaryota; kingdom Metazoa; phylum Arthropoda; class Insecta; order Diptera; family Mycetophilidae; genus Bolitophila; species Bolitophila cinerea. The sequence continues at coordinate 6,666 of JAAAKO020050951.1, forward strand.
AATTCACCGAAAACGACAATTCACCGAAAACGACAATTCACCAAAAACAGTTCACTAAAAACACAAAACACAATTCACAATTATCCTCTTTTAATCGAATAAATTCTATCAATGTATTACATTATGGGCAGTTTTCTTGGATGCCAAATCAATAGAATGGTTAAATCTGGAAAGATTCCAAATGATACCATCGATGCTAATCGCGATGCCATAAAATGTATTTCTTAGAATTGGCATTTTGTTGATTTGGCAAGATGATAGATTGCCATATGCGAAACAATGCTTTCAAAATCAAAAAATGCCTATTCGAAGACAGTGAAGAAATAAATTTTATGAAAAAGACCCATAGGATATTTTTTTTACAACCAATTGGCATTCCTTTCGATTTGTTGTTATTTGAATTTGAACAGAATGCTGAATTTAGTACGGAGTGTCCAGGCAGAAATGCAAAACTACTGAGAAGATAACGTCAAGTCTGCTGACATACAGATAAATCAGACGGTTTCTTCGTTATAGTGCATGATCACTCCAAAACCAACGAGGACAGAGAAATACTGAGATTTTGAAAAGCTTGAGCTGCAATGTGGTTTAAACCACGAAGCAGGTTGTGATTAATCCTGTTCCACTTCCTACGTCTAACTTGCGTTGAGACGAGATCTTGATGGGTGTGGCTCCATAGAATAGTGTTAAAGACCACCTCCGACCATTTAATGCCCAGATCCATCTCAGTAGTTGACAAAAGGTTGAAGTTTTCAGATCAGGGTAGATATATCTTTCCACGTCTTAAGATATGATTGAAGCGCCAGACTACGCTAAGCCTCCCAAATGTGGCACGAACATCATCAGCAAACATACTGCAATTACCATGTAAGCATGCATTTAGAAGATCATTAATAAACATAGAAAAAGAAGTGGACCAAGTATTGAACCTTGGGTAATTCCCAATAAAGATAAGCATACGATTAACAAGCACCATCAATACAGACCATTTGCGATCGATTGCACAGATAAGACAGAATGCAAAAGTTGAAAACTTAAAATATTCTTGAAACTTTGTACTTAACATGTCGTGGTTAACAGAATCAAACGCCTTTGTGAAATCAAGAAATAACAAAACACTAACATGCTTTTTATTTATCTCATTTCTAACATCATAAGTTATTTTTTAAGAAAGATGTCGTGGTACTATCATGCTGTCTAAAATCGGATTGTTTCTCAGACAACAAATTGTTACAGGAAATATGCGCGTTAATTTGAACTTTCATTAGCTTTTACATGGATTTGGAGAGGACCGGTAAAATACTTTCTTCTTGGTCTAAAATCATTTAAGGATTTTGGTGATGAAACTTTAGGAAAACGAATGACATTGGCTCATTTCCAAGAACTAGTAAAGACCGAAGTAATAGGCAGAAAACTGGTAATATAAGTGGTATAATTATTTTCAAGAACTTCAAATATAATCCATCAACGGCAACGGCATTGGATTTTATTTCTAGAAATGCTCTTAAGACTTCATTATTTTTTATTTTCATTTTTAAAATACAATTGATTAATTGAATCTGAAGGTAGACTGAAAACATGCGGTTGATAAAATAAATTAACGGGATTTGAAACAGCAGCAAAATGATTATTGATCGAATCAACATTGAAACCAAAGGATCCAGTCGCACTCTTTTCAGTAATTCCAATTCGACTAATATTCTGCCAGAGCACCTTAGATGGAAGTGACAGACTTAGTTTTGGTTCATAAAACTTTGACTTAGCAGAATCTTAAATTCTTTCAAACAGATCGTTATAATCAATTCTTGAATAAATTCTGAAGAAAGATTTAGCTGCTGGAGAAAATGTAATCGGAGCTGAAACGGACATAAAAATAAGATCGTGATGCGATATACCGGGAACTCCAATCTGGCTAAATGTTCACTAATAATATTGAACAATGAAAAAGCTAGAAATATAATATGACTTTTTATTGTATTTTTTAAAATTATCAATTTTATAAAAAAATGCGCCAAGTTTATTAGGTAAAATAATACCTGCTAATCACACAGGTGTAGATTAGATTGAATATGATATATACGTGTCATAGATAAAGAAACGAACGCACGCAAATCTTCATGTGGACCCATTGTGTTCTTCAAATATTTCGAAATATTTTTAAGTTTGAGCGTACCCAAGTCGTCTGGGTTTAGGATGAAACATCCTAATATAGACAACCTGAGTCTTATGAAGCCGCTTCATAATATAAGACATTAACAATAACACCAATTTATGTAGGTCCTTATAAGGACAATGACCCGCAAGGAGGTTGGTCAGCGTGCTGATCCTATGTCGACTACCATTTTGAATGAATCTTGCTATCTGATGATCTGGGCTTCTGGGCTTTTAATGAAGTGTTTAAATTGTCCGTATTTTGCAGATTCATCCAACATACTTTATTGTATGCTTTTGACTTTGTCTCTGACCACCTCTTTAAGGCATTGCTTGAACAATTTATGGCCAATTTGTAACCTAGAAGCTCACCGAAGCTCAACATCATTATTAATAGATAGCTGTGTCAGTTGGTCAAGACATTCCTGGATAGTCCTGGAAGTTGATTGGTACGCGTTTAGTGCGTTTCAGCAGCTTTACTATCATTTGTTTGTTTCCTAAATGTACAGCTTATTGCTGGTTAAGTACTAAATACACCTACGTTATTTTTAATTGGGAGTGCTATCTTCGTTTTCCAATCTTCTCTGCTAGGAAAAGTTGTTGCGAAGGACTTCTTGAAGTAAAATTTTTGTAGCATTTGGTCTGAAATCATCTGATTGTCTGTTTTGATAATAACTGATTTCATAATCTTCTGTGACCAGATAGCTGTACTTAAATAAGCAGAAGCATTTTGACATTTTGGCAATAAAATCTATCCACTAAAACTTCTATCTTTATAAAAGTTATTTTTAATGTTTTTTCAGGGAATAATTATATATTTTTTGTAATTTAATTATAAAAGTTAATTATTAAAGACAATTTTATCTGTATGAGTAGAAAACCTTAAAATAATCTTTTAAATTGAAAAAGATGCCTTAAGAGTTAAGATTTATCTGTACACAAATGCACTTAAACAACCATTTACTAAACAAGACATTTCTCAAAAATATTCTCTATAATACATTGATGGAACTTTTAAGAAATAAAAACAAGCTTATCATGGTGACAGGCAAACTATACCTTGTAAAAATCTCCCTAAATCTCTTTTATCTCTTCTTCTCTTGTGTTTTTCTTAAATAAAAGTAGAGTGATGCGCTTTCGCAGCACATGATTGTTGTTGTATACTGAAAATGTTTTGGGGTCTATTTCATGCCGCCCTTATCATCTACAAAGTACCTATGTTTTATTGGAGGTATATATTTAAAAAAAATCCGAAAATTCACCAAAAACAAAAATTCAATCGGTGACAATATTTTATTCATTGTAACATTTATTCCATTGATTTTTTTAAATTTTATGTTTTTAAGCACAATTAGTTTTAATAAAAGCACGATTTATTTTAACCCTTAGAAATATACATTAAATTATTACATTATAATATTTACAAGAGTTCATACATTCAGTAAATCATTAATACAACATGTTTTTATAGCTGATATTTTTTTCAAGTTCAAGTCGTATGTCTGTTTATTTTTAGGAAATATTTTGATGTTTTTAGTTATTTTTTAATATTTTAAAAGCTATATATAAAGTATCTTAATTTTAAAAATACCGCGCTATAAAATGCACATGCTTATAAGTTATGGTGTATCTGTCAAAATGTTCCTTCGATACTGGTGAATTATTTTGTGTCTAACAAACTATGATTTTTTATATAAACCTTATCTTTATCGTATAACTCTAATAAATTCACAATCATCTCTCTCTTTTCAATAAATATAAACTGGCAAAACTCATGCATTTTGAATATACTTATGTATCAATTGATTGATGATCTATGTACCCTACAGAGTCGGGCAACGACACCCAGCATACAAGTTTTAGAAAAAACCTTAGTTTAAAATAATGCAATCTATCTTAATTTCACTCAGACATCATGTGTAGTTTTACTATTTATGTATATATTATTCATATCGAATTTATATTTAATAATCCAATGGTGATGCTCTCCATGCAAGTGTGTGCGTGCAATGCACCACACCATCTTAGGCTTGCATCAGAAAAACAAGATAAAATCTATCTTACAAGTATAATTATGATATTTATAGAAATGCACCAGCGTCTCAATCAAAAACTAAATACAAAAATAAACAAAACACATTACGCGTACACCGGCTAAAATAGCTCACACTTCTTGGAAATTAATTACAATATTAGTATACGTATATATAAATAAATATATATATATAAAGGGTGATTTTTTTAAGGTTAGGATTTTCATGCATTAGTATTTGACAGATCACGCGGTATTTCAGAC